>JASDQU010011261.1:83638-95742 GCA_032191745.1 Picea mariana
TCACATTGAGTCTACATCCCTTTATCCTTGAAATTCTAAACACATTGTTCATCCCCCAAGCTCTTCCCTCTTTGATGGAGAACCTCATTGTCTCTTGTATATGAGATTTCCTTTGGTGGAGGATTGAAGTGGTGGAGGTCCAATTGGAAGGGACTTAGTTTCTCATTTCTGAGACGTGACGACACGAAATTTTTTCACTTATACACTTTTGTTGATCATTTTTTAATAGAAAAACTCTTTTCTCATCCAATTGATATCTCGCAAATATTTGAATTAGTATTCCATAGGCATATTTGTTATGAATGTTAATGGATTATTCTATTGTGTGTGATAACATTATATATTATCACCATATGCATGTGTATATTGGTTGTTGAGGACAAGTTGCGGGTATATATCTTTGAGTTGCATGCTCAACGGTGGTCTTCATCGAACATCCAGACAAAAGGTGGGCTCTTTATCTTGTCTTGTTAGCATTCTCATTTATATATCATACTTGAAATTAGAGTTTATTTATGCAAGCATTTTGTCTATTGTGGTTTACCCCATACCAGAGAGTGATTTTCCTCATAATACCAATTTCCATTTTTTCTAAAAATGATTCACCCAAATTCCATAGAATAAAATTATTTTACCTTAAAAAATTTCAAAAATAGAAACTATATAAAATCCTTATAAATTTGAATATTTTTACAAAATTATCGCCAAATATTTTACATGGTGCATATTAAGGACTAGTAAGATTAGCCTAGGTTTCTACATTTTAATATAAATTTACATCCTTAAAATTATCCCTGCATGTATCACAGGTGATGGGAAAGTTCTAATTAGCGGAGGATTGAATGCTAGAGCGTATTCTTCGGCTCCATGATCTTCAGAATTTACAGAGGAATGACACCAAGAGGGACAATATTGCTTCAAGAAACTTTAACCAGGTTCAAAATTTCCAGAGGACTGGTGCCATATGATTCAGTATCACTTCAGGAAAACCCTTCAATATATGATATCTCCACTATGCTCAATTAATATTTGGAGGGGAATCTCTTTGGCTCTCCCTTACGTGACCTCATGCTTAGCTCCTTATGTGAGAGAAGTTCCCTGGCCACACCTATATGAAAGTTGTATTTTTCACTCCCTATCTCGGGCTACTAAGTGTGTTTTATGGCCTTGGAGAAATTTACTCTCCAACCCGAACCAAGGCCCTAGCCTACAGTTGTTTTTGTATTATATTCGAATGAAAGATGTTGAATAAATTTTATTTAGCATTTTTTTTATTGGTTTTTACTTACTCATAAGGGTTATGGATGGAACTTAGATGATACTTTAAGAACACAAAGAAAAAAAGTGGTTTCTTCGCTGAAAATGAGAAGTTCTAACAATTCTTCAGATAAAAACAAACCCTTTTATTTAGTACTTTTGAAAATGAAAGAAATATACTTTATTGTATGCAATATTTTAAATCACCTTGGAATTCATCCAAAAATACTCTTTGAAGGAAATGCAAAACAAAATGCAAATACTTTGCAAACAGGGTTTCTTTTATTTTATTGAAGGCTACTATAACCAAACACAATAGCTGGCAAAGAAAACAAAATGCCTAAAGACTCGAGTTCTAGTAATCAAGACGCCTTTCTTGAAAAGTTCAAATCCAAGGGATCAAGAAAAAGGATAACTAACAAACAAGTTTTTTTTTGTCTTTTTGGTTACTAAAAGAAATGAAATGCAAATGAGAATGCAATTTTTCATTTTCTTTTATGAACAAAGGGAAGAAGAAATAAAAACGTCAAAAACTATTGAATCACAACAATCAAAATGGAAACTAATCTCAGCAGTCCACAACTGACCTTTCGACCAATTTAAAGAACCTTATAACCAAAAGACCAACCTAATCAAAAGCAAGATATTTTAGATGATTAGATATTTTTCAAAGACTCAACACAACAATCAAAGGAAAAGTAAAACTCAACAAGCTCAGATTGTACTAAAAAACCAAAACAGATCCTCCAAAACAGAGAAAAAGGATGAAAAATTCAAAATTTAACATAGATTTGTAGTTTTGTACACTAGGACTCATGGACATCCATGGGTCATACAAATTCAAATCGTAGATATCCACGAGTTAGAAAGGGACAAAACGTGAATGCATCAGTAAAATTTGAAAAATAAAAAACCCAATCTAGATGGAGGCTTCCAGAAACTTTGGAAAAAGTTTCTAGATGGAAAATGATTTGAAAAGAAAGTCTAGAAAACAAGAAAAGTTATAGAAATCAAAGACAACAAAATACACCCTAAGACCAACCCAAACTAGGAGAAGAGATCTCTGGTATGGTCGCCAATTATGTTACGATATTTTTACCCTGTGACCTTGGGTCATGTCAAAGCAGAGTGAGACCATATACAAAAGACAAAACCTACCCTCACATACAACAATGCTATGAGAAAAAATAACTACTTTGAGGAGAAAGAGAGAGAGAGAGAGATAAGGAGAAGCCTCAGACCTTGAATCCTACGTCTGATGTTGGTCCTCACTCTCCACCTTTGATGTTGCTCTCGATCTCTTATGGTATCAACCTGCAAAAGAAGACCAAGTCAATGATGTAAAAAGGTAGTTATGGATTCTAATTATACATGTAGTGTACAAATATTCAAGTATATGAAGAAAACTAACATATATCAACATATTGAAACCAATTTACACATGTATGGATGGAAAGAGAAGTCTTTTATTGAAAATGGTAAAAGTGGGTAGTTACAACCTGACTTGAACCACCGAAACTACCTCAAATCCAACCGCCTAGGTTCCTCCACTAGTCATACAAGAGAGAAGAAGGAGAGTTTTAAAACAAGTTCTATATCAAGGGGATGCTACTCAGAGGATCAAGGAAAATAGGGAAGCTTGCAAATGCGTCAACATAAACTTACACCTAGGTTTTCCTCGTCATCTATGCCCTCAAAGGTGCATTTATACCATCCTCAAGGGATTTGAGGTGGTTGAATTCTATTGTGTACAGGCCAAGGGAAGTTTGGGAATGAGCCCAACCGAAAACCATGCCCGAAAATGTGGAATCATTTTATTTTCCATATTTTTTGAGGGAATCCACGAGTTGTAAACTAGCAACTCGCGGACATCTGTGATTTACACACAGGTGACTCTTGGATGGAAACAAAAGTCATGTTTTTTAGATGAGATTGATGAAGTAGAATGGGGTTTTATTTTACATTCCAGGGAAAAGGTTATACCATGCCACAAATTCTTTGTGGTGTGGAAATTTATGCTATAATAGGTACCCACTCTAGCTTAAAATGAGTGATTCCTTCTTCATCGTACAATCTGAAAATTATCACTGACAGAAGCATGTAGGGTTCTTTGAGATATTGGATTTAATATAGTCTATTATCCTTTATAGTAAAATGTTTCTCGTCACCCCACCAATATTTTATTATCTCAAAAAAGCTAGGATTTTCTTTCTTGAATGTAACCAAGAACTGTTTGTTCATATATACTTCAGGTTTCAGTAGCTAGTACATCCTATGAACATCATCTAGCTTCAAGGAGGTGATAGATGTTCCCACCTCATTCACTGTGGTGGATGTTCTTTAATMCAAATGTGAGTAAACCCATATGACTGCATCATTATATGGAAATATCATTGTTCTCACAACAATGGCATACAACCCACTCTTCTTGATGTTCTAGTATACTTCCAGGTCATCCTTATCCTTTGGAAAATATTCATTGACACAAATCTGGCATATCTCATTCTAGGTGGGGGCATCTGGAATTCCATTAAAGTGATTGGTGCCTCACAAAATCAATGCATCTCGGTTCTTCTCCTCATCTATGACATTCTCAATAGGAGTATTTCCCCTTCATACTAGAGCTCTTGACATCTTGACTTATGAAATCCTGTCAAATTCAAAGAACATTAAGGATTTTCCATAAGGCTCGAATGTTACTGTAGATTCATAGAGTAGCACAAAATTGTAGGAAATTCACCCTTTAACAATTAACTTACATATATGCTTAGAAATTTAACCAAGGAAATCTCAATAACATGGGCAATTTGTCACAGGCATCTGCTTCACTCTTTACTTTGAAAAATAACCATTGGAATTTGTGAATTAAGATTATAGTCCTTCTTTTACCAAACCTCTACTCAGTAATTAATGTGTTTGTATTTGAAACTCACAGTATGTGGGAAAAGTACAAGGTGAATAATGTCATCGGTAAATCTCTTTCAGAAGGATGCCTTTGGGAACACTTTATCGAGAAAATGCCTTCAGGAAAGATCATTTAGGAAGAATATGTTTGGAATAATTGTGTAACATATCTTCTTGCTAACACCAAACAAGGGGAATCATGACCATAATTTAACATGCATCTAACAACATCTTTTAGAACATGAATGTACTTGTTCAAGAAAAAAAGAAAAAAAACACAACATTTATATAAAACAATTTACATAATGGAATAACATCATAACATAATAGAGAACTTATATGTTTATAAAATACCTAACTGGCTGCATATGAAGGACTCTCCTCCCAACCATAGTCTTTTTTTTCATTTTCTCTCAACAAAAATACACCCCCGAGCTAAGGATATGAATCCACAAGGAGATCTGTCCCTCTTGGTTTTCCACTCTCCACATTCAGTAGCCTAAAACCCAAGTACTACTCCAATAGTAATTCAAATCCACCATATCTCTTCCCCAAAACCTACACAACCCAAGGAATAGGATGCCCCCTCTCTACCATGTAATCCCTCGAGCCTTCCCACTTCCCTATAGGGCTCCAGTGCACTTATTTGAACAAGAATATCACAGTTGGGAACTCCATGAACTCTCAACTACTCCAAGAGTGTTCACAACAACCTGGACAAGGATATTGAGCCATTTCCTCAAAAGGAAATTATCCACAGGCACACAACATTCCATTTTTACAGGAACACGGGCCACTTTTCCATCATAAACACAACCTAATAATGTCTAACTTCAAGAAAAAATCAGTTAGTGCTCCTCCCAGCACTCAACTCCTCTCTTGCTGCCCAAAATTAGCATCTAAAAACTTACTTCTCTTCCTACACGAATTTCCTTTTTTCCCAAGAAAGACCAATCAAGTTGACTCTCACACTCCCTAATGTTGATTGTACTTCATCCCGATGCTCTCAATAACTAAGGTATGTAACTTATCACACCCACATTCGTACATGAATTCAATGATTGAGCTCTCATACACTCAAGGGGAAAATCAGAAGGTAAATATTCATTAACTTGGGATAATAACATGGGTTTCCCCTTTGGATCCCTCTTTTATCCCCCCATCGTTTCCTTCACTCTCGTATCGCAACCAATGATTATTGTTATTATTAATTATTTCGATGTACATAATATTCAAACTTGGCCCTCGACCACAATAATCAATATGGGCTCTTTTCCCCAAACATATTGGCTCACCAACCTAAATCACTTTTATAAAATTACATCATAATTTGTTGTGATTAAAATCTAGGGATGTTACATCCTCCCCCTTATTTTTTTAGTCTCCTCGATGCACAACACCCTACAGGTGTACATACATAACACAATGCTAGTATCTCCATAATTTAATCACATATAGGCTCTATGGCCTAATATCACACATGCATCCCACCCCAAACATAAATACATAGGTGACAAACTTTTCAATCACTTCCTAATTAATTTAGTAATTAATTGAAGAGGTGTGCATTTAATTATCAATCTGAGGTCATAATTGAACTTGCAAATTGTTGTGCACCATATATCCAAGTATAGTATGGTGATTTATAATGATTTGTAGTACTTTCAAATGATTGTCACAAGGAAAGGTTTCAGGATGATTTAAAAAGGCATTGAATTAATCTATATCAAATCCGCACAGTTGCAGGAAAGTAAATGACACACTACAGAAAAGTAAATCACTCTTGCGGGGAAAAATAATCACACTTGAAAGAAAGTAAATCACGCTTGCAGAAAAGTAAATCGCACTTGTAGGAATGTAAATCACACTACAAGAAAGTAAATCACACTTGCAGGAAAGTAAATCACACTTGTGGAAAAGTAAATCAGACTTGCAATAAAGTAAATTGCACTTGTAGGAAAGTAAATCACACTTACAGAAAAGTAAATCACACTTATGGAAAAGTAAAGGTGGCTTGATCAAGTAATAGGATGACCTTGATTAATGGGACATATATCTTATAGATTATGCACCCAGATACAACAAACTTTAAGCTACAAGGATCAAACCACATTATGTTTGTAAACAAATGAAATAATTGTTTTAATTTGCAAACCACACGATTGTCAACTAGAAAGCTAGATGCAGAATTGTAGCAGCAGCCAAAGTTGCAGCAACATGAATTACAACAATGTGAGTTACAACAACCATAATTGAAACAAAAAAAAAAAGTTTAAATAGGAATTTTTGGAAATAAATGAAAGTGAATAAAAGATACCACTATTATTCTAACAAATCAAAAGACAAGGTTTTGCAACATTAACACAGGATGGCGACAACAGAGTTACAACGTCGAAAAAATGCCATAGTCATAGCATGATGTTTATATAGGAATTGATGGAAATAAATGGAAATAAGGAAAAGAGACTACAATTATACACTTGTCAATCTTAAAAGAGACAATACCCTGCAACACCAACGTTAAGCTACAACAACTGGTTACAAGTTTAATAGAGGAATTATTGGAGCTAAATGAAATTATGGAAAAGCTTCTATAACTATTCACACATGAATAAGGAAACAAAATTTTTCAATATGAACTCTGAGTCACAATAATCCAGAGCTAAAATAATGGAAAATTATACAGTTACAGTAAGATGTTAATGAAGGAATTTCTAGAAATAAATTAAAAAGATAAAAATGAAACTAAGACTACTTCTACAATTTAGATGATACACACCCAATATCGAGATAAGGAGGGGACCCTACCTTCATAGACAAGGTACTAGTATAAGAATGCAGGAGACGTTAAATGATCAACATGTCATTAATTGAATAGGAACATAAAAGAACTTTATTAAGCTAAAAGATGTAGCTTCAATACAATTTCCTCTTACAAAATATCTGTTGATTTTACTCCCTCCCTCGGCTTAGCGAGAGAAGACATATTTATACAAAGTGACTTTTTCCTAAGTGATCTAAGAAAATCGATGGACATCCACAAGAATCGGGGGGGTTGTCTCATCTTGTTACAATAAATTTTCCAAAGGAGGGAAAAATTGGGTGTMTGTTGATTAAATCAACCATGACAAGTGGTGGTTGAGTTGTCCATTCTATTCTTAYGCCTAATTTCCCTCATCGTATTCCTGAGYRGTTTTTGGATGAATGGTCATTCCCTGGGGACAACTCTATGRTTGACTRYTGAGTTGTTAYGTTTTTGCAACAACAGTTTGATGTGGGAGTTGCGGCATTGCAATTCACMACACTACAAGYTGCAGCAATGGGAGTTGTAGCATCATAATTCATAACACTACAAGTTGCAGCACTGRGGGTTGCAGSACTAGGAATYGCAGCAATGGACAGAATTGCAACACTGGGAGTTGCAACAATGGGATTTGCAACAATGACCAGATTTGCAAGAGCTGCACTTGAAAAGGAATTGCAGCTCTCATATTGGGAAGGTGGCTACACCAGTTGTTCCTGTAAAACATTGTTAGCAYGAAAAGTAATAATCTCCTGAAAAATGCATATGAATAAGAAATGAAAATGGCATGTTGGGTGAGTGATTGTACCTTAACAAAAATTGTGTCATTGTGGATGGAAAGTGTTATGAATATGTGGGTGGAAAATTTGTGAAAACRRTGATTAAAAGGTATTGGACRTGTGCTAAAAAKATGTCATTTTGAGCACTYKTCATCTTCCCCYAGCCAAAATCATTGCATTTCCTCATGCAACCAAACAATCACTATGACTCTGAGAGAGGGAGGCTCCCATGGARGCTGTGGATTTCATCATTTGTGGCTCTTCCTCAAGAGTGGGTGCTTCTTCCTCATCCTGGTAACCTTCCAAAATTGCAACTAGTCCTTCACCTAAAGTTTCCTCTGTTGGTTCTTGTGTAACAACGAGATCCTTCTCTTCTTGTGATTGCATTGTTTCTCTATATTTTGTTTCTTCTACTAGTTTTGGTGTATTAACAGAGTGGTTGGTCTCTGTTGGTTCTTGCGTAATACAAGGGTAATGGGACTATGTTGGTTCTTATGTAACAATAGGTAAATTGGACTTTGTTGATTCTTGTGTAACAACAAGGAAATGGGCCTCTGTTGATTTTTCATGACTGTATTATGATGAATGTTTGATTATAATGTTGTTATAATTTCTTTGATCAGTTTCTTTGAGATTTGAATTCAAGAGGATCTTGCGTTTAAGTTTTTCCTCCTTAGGATGATGAAAGACCTGATGTCCACAACAGACCTCTACACTCTCCTCACCAAAGTCTTCCCTCTATTCACCCATACTCTAACTTACTGACTGGAGTTGATTCCAAACCTCAATTTCTTATGCATGCTAGTCTAGTTTTCTGAGTTAGAACGTTATTATCATTGAGTCCTCTCCATTTGATCACCTAAAACTCATTTACCTTTACTATATAAACTGATGGGTACTGGGCTTACCTCCCCTGTAGTCAGGAGATGACTTATAGCGTTAACAAGCCTCAAGGATTTGTTTTGTCCCTTCTACTTGTCTGTTGGCCTGTGGGTGATATGGTGTAGAAACCTTGTGTTTGATATTGTATTTATCCATCATGTCTCTAATGAGTCTTGAAGTGAATTGAATTCCTCCTTCGATAACTATTTTGCAAGATATCATGGATCTGGTGAAGATTTCTTCATGAATAAATCCTACTACTACGTGTTATGTTGCGGTGAGGAGTTCCTTGGCTTCCATCCATTTTTTGACATAATATGTGCATACTAGGATGTAGTAGTTACAGTGGAAATAATGATTGATCATATCTACAAATTCCAAGTCCCATTTATCAATGGGTTCTAATACCAATTGTGGTTGTAATGACATCTCGTTTGATTGCACCATTCTTCCCATGTGTTGGAAGCTATCACACCTTTTTACATATTCCTTGGCATATTTGAAGATAGTGGGCCAATAGTACACTTGGTGAATTACATTGTACCTAGTCCTCTTTTCTACAAAGTGACCTCTACATGGACTATCATGCCAGGCTTTCAACATCTCATGGATCTCATCTTCTCACACACATTTTATAATAATGAGAACCAATCATGTGTGGAAGAGGAAGCCATTGATCCATGAGAATATCCAACTTTGTTTGATGATGTTATGTCACTCTTTTGGAGATAAATGGTGTGGGATTATACCTGCAACCAAGTAATTAGTGATATATGTAAACCAAGGAGAGTTAGTAGAAACCAAAAATAGGTTCTCATCGGGAAAAGAATATTCTATAGGTGTCTCATTCTCATTAGATGTAAGTCTTGGAAGAAAAGCATCCTATACATTATCCTTCCCTGGTTTATTCAAGATGGTTATATTATATTACTATAGTAACAATAAACACGTAGTTACCTAGCCATTACTGATAGATTTTTTCATTAAATGTTTTATGGAAACATGGTCAGTGTGCAATATTATTGGATGTCCTTTGATGTAATGCCTAAATTTATTAATTGCATGTATTATCGTAAGAAAACCTTTTTCTTTTACCATATAATTTAGTTCTGCAGGTGAGTGATTCTTGTTGATGTAGTAAATTGCATATGGATCATTTCCTTCTAGTTGTCCTAGAATAGCTCCAATGGCGGTGTCTGATGTGTCTGTGGAGATATGAGATGGGAGGGACCAATCGATGCCTCTTAAAATAGGAGCTTCATACACTTTAGTTTTCAATTCGTCAAGTGCATGATGGCATATCTATGTCCATAAAAACTCATAATCTTTGTTAAGTAAGGCAAATAGTGGATGAGAAATTCGTGAAAAAATTTCAATAAAGCAACTGTAATAACCAGCATATCCTAAGAAACTATGTACATGTTTTTCCAAACATGGAGTCGAGAAATTTAATATTACCTTGATTTTTTTCGGATCCACTTGGATGCCTTTAGTTGAGATGTGGTGTCCTAATATGATGCCATCAATTAACATCATTGCATATTTCTCATTACTAAGGGAAAATTTGATTCTTTACACCTTCTCAATGTTTTCTCTATATTTTCCAATGCCTCATCAAATTCATTGTCCTATGTCGTGAAATCATCCATATATATTTCCACGCAATCATGAAGTAAATCAGATAATACAACAATTACAACTCTTTGAAAGGGAAGGGGTTTTACATAACATGAATGTTAGAACACGATAGGAAAATTTCCCCCATGGATAGGTAAACATTTTTTTTTCTTGATCCTCAAGTGCAATATTGATCTGGTTATACCCATTGAATCCAATGAGAAAGAAAAAGTATTTCTTCCCTGCTAACATATCCAGGACCTAGTCAATGAATGGAAGTGGGAAATGGTCCTTTTGTATTTCTTTGTTAAGTTCTCTACAATCCACACAAATTCTCCATTTACCATTTTTCTTTGGTACCATGACTAGAGGGGAGACCCATTGGGTGTTAGAAATTGGATAGATAAAGTTGGTTGCAAGCAATTTTTGTAGCTCTTCCTCAACTATGTCCTTTTGTGCTGGATTCATCTGACGTTGAGGTTGGTGGATGGGTCTAGATCCTTCTTTAATATATATGTGATGTGTGCATAAGTCAAGATGAATTCCCTTCATGTTAGAGTAGTCTCAGGAGAAGGCATCACTATGATTTTGTAGCATTTTAACCACTCTCTCTTTTTGTTGTTCAATTAGTCCCTAGTTGATTTTTGAGTTTTTCCCACGGCTGATTTCTATGGTTTCTATGGAGGACCCTTGATATTTTTCTGGTGGGGATTTGTGTTCTATAGGTGAGATGCTTGTTGAGGCTAGAGAATCCTATGTTTCTAGTTGCATAACATTCTCAATAACATGTGAGTTGGATGAGGAAGAGGAAGAGGCTATGAAATCATTGATTTCATCTTCCTTAGTTTTCTCTCTTATAGATAAGTATTGATCTATAGAGAGGACTTGATTAACTTCTCCTTCTTCATCACTATCTTCTCTATTGAACCAGAGTGGTGTTTGAAATCTATGTTGGATTTGGCAGGAGGATAGAGGGTTATTTGTTTTGTAGAGGTCCCATGGGAGATGGTCATGTTTCCTGACCTAAAACTGATGTAAGCCTCAGTATTGGCCAACTAAGTCCTTTCCAGGATTAAAGGATACCCTCCCAAAGAGGTTTTGGGTTGTAGGACCATAAATTCGACAGGATATTCCCATGAATCTATGGAGATCACTACATATTCTAAGATACCCTTTGGTTTGATAGTTGATATATCAGTAAGTTGGAGTATGGTTTGGGTTTCCCTAAGGCCCATGAGTCTTAATATTTGCATGGTATCACACGTCATAACATTAATGGAAGCATCAAGGTTGATTAATGTGTTGCTAATGAGTTTGTTATTAATATGCACATTAAATAGCATACTTCTAGGGTCAAAGTATTTGGCTATGATGACTCCCCCCATGATTAAGTCTGACAGTTTACCCATAACATAAACATTTTGGCGATCCTTTCATTTACTACCAGGTTTCTTTAAACAAAGTTCTTGTACCAATTTTGAGTAGATAGGAACATCATTGATGGCTTCGAATAACGGTATTTTAACACACACATTCTTGATTTCCCCCAAGAATTCAAACTCAGGTTGTGTAAAAGGTTCTTCTAGGTTTAATATTTCTAGATAGGGTGGGTTTTGAAGTTCATGGTGGGAATGATCAACTTTTAAAGGTTCATGAGATTCTTTTTGTTCTGGCTCTTCATTATGGATTTCCTCATTCAAATATTCAACATGAATAGGAGGTTGGTCCTTAGTTAGTGTCTTCCCAGATCAAAGGTGGATATGATTTCAGTCTAGGGAAGAGATGGAATAGGTGGGGTAAGTAGCAAGTCTAGCAGCTTGCATTGGTTGGGTTGGCCTTCCATTATTGGGGTTAGTGATGGG
>JASDQU010011262.1:0-20731 GCA_032191745.1 Picea mariana
AAGTCACGCACTCATCCACGAAGAAAACGTCTCTTATCTGTTTAACCCGTCAACCGGGCAGTGGATTGAGGTTAACGTTGGTGGTGGAGAAGGCTCTCATGGCATGGTCTTATTTGGGGCAACCCTGGAGATTTAAATATGATTATTGAGATAAAGCAGCAACGGCTAGTTTCTTGGAGTTATTTGGAGCTATTGTGTTTCTTGGAGCTATTGGTTGCGTAATGCAACCGTGGAGTTTTAAATATGATTAGTGAGATAAAGCAGCAACGGCTAGTTTCTTGGAGTTATTTGGAGCTATTGTTTCTTGGAGCTATTGGTTGGGTAATTTAGAGATGCAAGTTGTTTCTTGGAGTTATTTGGAGTTATTTTGTTTCTTGGAGATATTTGTTGGGTAATATTATTTGGATCTATTTTGTTTTTTTTGAGATATTTGTTGGGCAATTTAGAGATGCAGGGAGTTGCAATTGCAAGTGTACTGAATGATTTTTAATAGAATAAAATCACATTTTTTAAAGTATTATTGGGAGCTATTTTGTTTCTTGGAGCTATTTATGAGATAATTTAGAGATGCAGGGAGTTGCAACTGTAGTGGATGGTGTTTTAATATAATAAAATAACACAGTTTTAAAGTGTTATTTGAAACTATTTATTCTGTAATTTTGAGATGCAGGGAGTTGCAAATAGTGAGTGATTTTTAATATAATAAAGTAAGTGTTGAATTCTGTGTTTATGGTTTTTGTTAATAAATTATTAATTTAGAATCATATTTTTAAATAAAAAATTTATTGAAACAAAATTATAATTTAAAGTGTTTTATAATAAAGTCAATATTTTTATGTGTTCAATTTTATTTTTTATATTATGTTAATAAGTTGTTATTTTTTAATTATAAAAATAAAATTTTAAAATTAATTAATAAATTAATTTAAGTAATAATTATTATATTATTTTATAAAATTTAATAAATTAAAATATTACTAAATTATTTTCAATAAATTAAAATAAAATAAAAAATTTATATTTATTATTGTAAATTTAATTCAGTTCTTAATTTAATGACATCCCATTACCTACGTCTAAATAGGTATATACAATAATAATATTTTAGTTATGTATTAAGATTTGTATTTAATTAGATTTTTTTTGAGATATGATGAATTTTTTTATTTAATTAAAGCTATTGATTTTGGTAATATATATTCTTTTAAATTTTTTGAAAAGTAATAATATTTGTTATTAAACATTTCACATGAATATTGATTTTAATATTATATATTCTTTTAGAATTTTTGAAAAATAATGAAATTTGTTATTAAACATTTCACATAAATATAAATGAAAAAAGACATAATCTTATTGTGTAAAACTATTCAAATTAATCAACTTTTCAAATAACACTCCAATACCACACCACTCACTAATTTCAAATCTTATTGTGTAAAGCTATTCAAATTAATCAACTTTTCAAATAACGCTCCAATACCACACCACTCACTAATTTCAAAGCCTTCAAATCGAAACAAAAATTCTCTATGCTTTATTATTTACTACACCACTCCCTCTCATGGTTCGTTATCTCTTTTATTTCTTTTGTGATGGAGGAAGTACATGGCCATACACCAATCCTCCCATGTGGGTTGATTGTGCCTTTTAACAATGTGCTAATTAGGTAATGTCACAACAATGTGCTAATCAAGTAATGTTAAATGTAACCTCTAAGTCACAATCACACTCTTCTATTCTTTTATCATATGTCTCTTCCATTCTATTATAACCCTATTTCTATTAACCCTATTTCTAGAAGTTAAGATGGATTTGTTGAAGCATAAAGTGTTACTTTAGTGAATCTATAATAAATTCATTTAATTTAAGACAGATTTATTTAAATTAATATTTTGAAGTGTCAAGATGGATTTGTTGAGGCATAAAGTGTTATCTTTTGAATCTATAATAAATGCATTTAATTTAAGACGGATCTATTTAAATTAATATTCTATCACATATCTTTTACAATTGATATAGTAAATTGATTCATAGACCTTTAATTAAAAATTATTCCGTATATTAATTAATTGAATAAATGATAAGAAAGAAATTAACAAAATGACCAATGACTTAGAGAAATAGTTGCATTGATTTCAATAATGACATAATGCAAAACAATATGCATTGGTTTAAGTGATGATGCAAAAAAATGATTTAGTATAATAATAATAATAATAATGTAAAACAATATTGGGCATTGATTTCAATGATAATGATATAACATAAAAGTGTGCATTGATTTCAGTAATAACACTATGAAAAATGATCCAGTGCATTAATTAATTAAAGAAATGATGGGAATGAAATTAATCCTTTATATTGATTTCAATTGTGAGATACTGCAAATAATCAAGTGAAATGAATTTAGAAATAATGTACTGAAAACAATTTCAAAACATATATTATAAGTTGAGGTCATGTACTTTGTTTTGGTATGTGTGATTTATCTATTAGTATTTACACATTACAACAATTATAATATTAAGATATATAAGATGTGAAAAACTCAATAGTTCTCAAATTCCCCACGGTCTCACTTTTAGTGCAATATCATGTGTTAAAGCTGCATGGTCTCTAATTTCAACCTCCATTTCCAATTTTCCATAGGATTGATATGAAAAGATGGGAAAGTGTCTCAATGTGTCTAAGACAAATGTGAAAGAAGAGAGATTGAGATCAATTCCTATGTAATATATGAGGTATTCAATATCTTCCTAATATTGTTTCTTAATGATATGATGTACTATATGTTATTTAACATCTTAATAGTTCCATTTTGTTAGTATTCAAAATATTCATCACTAAACATTGTTAGTTTTTTCATTATTCATATTCATAATGATGTAAATTTCAAAGTATCAAGTTCATGTTAAACATATGAATAAATATTATCATCTAAAGATTTCATGTTAGTGCACGCGAATGGAACCAACGTTGATCCATCTTAACTACAGATCTATCATGCATCAAGAAGGATCAAATCCCATGAGGCAAAAACCTTTTCTCAAGTTTTTCACTCTAAAAGGGGGGTTTTTGTAACATACCCAACCACCAAGGTTGGGCCACTCTACTCCAAGAATGCACTTCTTGAACTATTTTCAAATTCTGATAACATTTAATTAAGAAAGAAGCATGATAGACTAACATGAAATAATCAAGAGTCATGATTCAACATAAAAGAAATGAACAATATTCCATGTACAACAATAACCAGTAAGAATGCATATGATAAAAATGAATATCATAGATAATAATTAATACACAATAGAAATAAATATACAAGCATAAAAACACATAACAAAGAGAACTTATCTTAAAAAAATCAAACACCAACTCAGTCCAGATATACTGTAAAAAAAATCAAACACCAACTAACTGCAAATCAAGGACATTCCACCCAAGCTTAGATGTTGTTTTTCCAAGTCTCAACAACAAGTCACCCGCTATCCAAGGCTATGAATCAACCATGGTGGGTTCCAGAGTGACACACAACCTCTCATACTAGTCAACACTCAAGCTCTCACAAGTTTCTCAACACACAACAATCCAAAGTACACCATCTCTCTTCTCTCCAACTTGCACTACCCAAAGAAAGTGAACCCCCTTCACTGCCATGCAATTCCTCAGGTTGTCCACCTCTTTCCAGGGATCCAGTGCATCTGGTCAAGAATCTCCATGCTAGGAATATCAAGATTCACACATGTGAACAAATTTTAGCACATGCTAATGCATCCTAGGCACGTAGGCATTAATTCATGGCTGAAATACACCATTAATTGCTATGGCCAACAAAAAATGGCTTATTTCCTAAGCAATTCGTCCCCATGTCCCAACCAAGAACAATAATGAAAGAGGAATAAGGAAAGAACAGTAATGAATGAGAAATGAAGAGTGAACCCCCAAACAACCCACAAGAGGTGTTTATATATTTACATGAAATCAAGAACCACATGGCCTTCTCCATAAAGCTCATGTAATCACTTTTCTCAATTACAACCAAGATGGGTAAATAAAATATATTAATAAAAGATAGCCCGTTTAGTCCTCTCTCTCGTGAAATCATAGCTCGCTATACCTTTGTCCTTGTCTGTCTTTCAGCTAGCGATGCATTTTATTATTTGCAATGTCCAAAGTATTGAATTTCCTAGGCAATCCGACCTCTTTTAACTGTTTAGCCACTCCATCCTTTCATCAAATAAACAAAATAAATTATTAATATGGGGACTCAAAACCAGGGTAGTACATTTTCACCTCAGGGTATTTGATCCCTCTTAGCATATGAAAGATCCGAATTTAAGATGGATCTATGCTTGATCCATCATAACTTTACATTTTTAATATATTTTTACAACAAGGTGCATTTATTTCGATAATGACATAATGCACTCGATCCATATTAACTTCGGATCTTAACAATAATTATTCAATATCTTCTCCATTGTTATTCATGTTAAGATGGAATATGGATCAATTTGGATCAATTTGAAAGATATTCCAATGGATCTCTCTCAGTGCATGTTATTCTTTAGATGGATGAGGCGTAAAGTGTTATGTTATGTTATAATTATAATTATTATAAAGTTGGCTCAATTAAAAATAAAAATAAAATAATAATATGAATTTAAAAAATAAAACTAAAAATTGATATAATATATTAGTATATATCATTACTTTAGTATATTTAGTAGTACTTTACTATCTACTATTTAGTATTACTATTACTTCTATTACTTTATTATTTAGTATTTACTAAATTAACATTACTATTTACTAAATTCAGATCAAGAGGGGAATTGGATCAATGATTTCAGTGATAATACAATGAAAAATGATTCAGGGCATTAATTAATCAAAGAAATCATTGGAAGGAAATTAACAAAATGACAAATGATTTAGAGCAATTAGTTGCATTGATTTCCTTTGAACATAATTTTGTTTTTTTACACATACAATTAATTTGTATTAAAAGGGACAAAAAAACTTTAGCAAGGTCAACAAAGAGCTCTTGATAAACATATCTACCCTCCTTTTACAAAAAGGGGATTCATCCCATAGGGCACGTATTTTTCTGAATTATCTACTTGAACACATCCTTACATAGAACCCTTGTATTAATCGTACTTTGAAAAACATCATCAAATTTTAGTGATGACAATTTCAAATCTAAATTTACCAGATTCTCGGAACATTCCTTCTGAGCTTGGTTCATTTGTGGTTGCATGTTTGAATCTTCTTTATCCATGACATTGGATCCCAAAGAATTTTGTCTTTGAATTGTTGTGTGATATGGGAAACTAGCAATGCAATGCTTCAACATTCGATTTTCAACCTATTTTCAATCCAAATATGACTTGTGTGCTGAGAAGAAGGTGGACCAAGATTTGATTTCACAAATGACACTGATATTGATTTATAATTGTCAATATGCATAATTGATTTGTTAAGAGAATACGGGCTTCAAAAAAACAAGTTTTTGATCATGCACAAAGTTTGAATCATGGATATATGGGTTAGGGAAAGTGGAACTGAATTTCTCCATAGCTTAGGTGGAGAAATCATTGTTTAAAATATGACATCTCCTTAGAAAACCCATCCTCTCTACGATTATTCCCTACAACTATATGAAATAAGGTCAACTCTTTCAATTTTGTGACCTATTGTTGGAGTCTTCAAACAACTTTGTCCATATCCACACACTCTTTATTTTTTCAATATTTTTTCACCTTAATTATGGTTTATGAATCCCCAAGGATTACTGATTTTGTTATGCTGCCAATGCTTGATAAACTTAACCCCATGAACATGGATAGATATTTTTCTCAGTTGTTGGAAGCAAGTCGTAGACCAAAAGAAAAATACAATTTCTTCATATCATCAAGTTCTATCAATGCCTCTCCTCTTGTATTTCCCCTAGATTTCCTCCTAATGCATAATCAATGAAAAACATGTAGGACTCCCATATATTAGGTTCTATCAATGCCTCTCCTCTTGTATTTCCCCTAGATTTCCTCCTAATGCATCATCAATGAAAAACATGTAGGACTCCCATATCTTTGTTTCCATTGTGAAAATTCTTCCTCCTCGATTCTTAATCTCCATTCACTCAAACTTCAATCCTTCATATCAACCAAGGCCAATCCTTTGATCCATGGTTTCCTATCTAGTGTGAATGTAGAAAGCAATACTATTTTTTTACGTGTTTAAAACCATAAATATTGCTAGAGGTTGAGAAAGAAAAATCAAAATGTGGCATCCACCAGTCAATTTATTCAACCATATTTGTTCCTAGGTACATCACTGACAAATAGTAAGCTCTATGATACCCCATTTAAGATATGGAAAAAAAATCAAGAAAATTGAATTAAACTATAACAATTGCTAGTAATTTTCTATTTTCTCATACTTATTAGTTTAACAATGTAATGCAGTTGTGTGTACATTGCATGTTATCTAAAACTGTTCATCAAAAAAGGATCTCCTTACATAGGAACAACCAATTGTGGCCATGTGAAATGTGATGAGAAAACTGTATAATTTTGTTTTTTCAAACATTATATTGTTTATCACTCTTTGGATTATTTTTGTTGGTGCACTTATAGTTAATTTCATAAAGATTTTACTGAATAAATATCAGTTTTATAAGCTATCCTTCTCCATTGAGATATTATAAATAAAGATAATTGTGTATTTAAAGATCCATAATGTTTGATGGGTCCTCAAGGACAATTGGTTCCACACTAGTACCTTAACTTGCACCTTCTAGCATTCACAAGATAGTTTACATTAACCTTTGGAATTTTTGTTGCAATCCATCATTATTGTGTACTACAGATCTGAACCAATTAGCATATTAGGACTATAAAGGTATTCCTACGACAAAACATTGAATGAAAATATTGATTGGCAAAATGATGCAAGGTTAGGCAAGCATTTTCATAATTTTTTTCATTTCATACCTTAGCATCTTGGCAAGTGGTGAAAGATGCCTATGAATCTATATGTTTAAATCTTATAGATAATAGCATTGTATGCATGATTTTTGGGGATATCAATAACAATGGAGAAGATACTATTTTTCTCTTTGATAAATCTCCTTGGCTATATCTTTAGCTCATTATTGTGTCTAGCTCAAGAACACCTGCAAATTTTGGCTTCTTTTTCCTTTTGAAATTTGTAGGAATGATTTGTTACCTAATACTAAGGTATTCCTTGGGTCTCCCTTTGTATTTTAGGAGGGATCCATGTGGATGAAGAACATTGATGGATTAAACTATTAGGATATCAATGCCAACTTTTGTGTAGAGTGGAGTGTATTATGTCTAGGTGACATTTTGTATGCTAATCCAAATACATATATAAAGTTTTTGAAAATATTAAAATGGAATAAATTTTATATAGGAAATTAATGATGTTCACAACTATTTTCCTCATTCGAGATGCAAAACAAATTTTTGAATGGTGTTCTTTAGTAATGGTAGAGGGAACAAGAAGGCGAGCATGCCAATCAACTAAGAAAGGAAATGTACATAGATATTTTTTGGAGGTGGTCAATGTAGATCGATCATAGTGGTCTGAATGAAAATAATCTAGGGCACTTGTGTATTCCATTCATCTTGAACACCAAATAATGCATTGGTTGAAATATGGATGAAAACACTTTGTTTCTTATGTGGTCCATGTAGTAGTAATGAATGGGATGATTGTGAATACACAAATTGGGCTGATAGATGGGATCATGTATCACTCCCCATTGGTCAATGTATAGCTATGGAATTACCCCAGTTGAAGGAGGACCAACCAAATATTTCAGTAGATAATGATCATGTCTCAAATATCGTACTACCAGGTTCAATGAATATTCTATTAATTTTGAATAACTAGCATGAATGTTGTATTCTTTGGTCATTTAATGGACTCACATGTTGGCACTGCAGTTTTTGCAGGGAACATATATGCAGTGGTTACCCCAAAAGGTAATTAATGGGGCACTGACTATTGGTTGGAACATTTCTTAGAGGGAAAGAAAACCCTCATGCTCTTAGTAACAAACCTTGAAGGAATTCGATTTTTGATTGGGTTGATGGTTATTAAAGGAGAATATATGACACAGGATGAAATAACAAAGAAGAAAGGTGGTTATGAATTTGGATATTATAGACTAGGTGAAGCTGTACACCACTTTATGAACTTAGTTATTGGTACAAACCTCTAACTACAAAAGAGTCCAAGGAAGAACTTCAACTCATGAAAGGTACGATACTTCTTGCCTTAATTTGAGCATGAGAAGTTAATGGAGACCATTAGTATTAGAAGTGATCCCAATGTTCTACTTGAATGACCATAGGTATGTATACATGTATGTGGTATATTTGTTATTTTATATTCTATTTCAAGATATGTGTGTTGTTTGTTTTTTGTTCAATTTTCAGTTAAGTTATAAATTAATTCTAAATGTGTCCTTTATGTCACCCAAGTTATCCAAAAAATCATATGAACATGAAGGCCCATTGATAATGGAAACAATTTTTTTCAACACCACCCAATGATTCTCGGAGAGATGGGCTTGGTATGACATTAAGAAGTGTATATAGTTAATTTGTAAATTTATAATTTATCATCATATTCTCATGTGCTCATGCAACAACTTACTTCAACATGCAACAATTATGCAACAACAATGAATAAATGATATCAATTTAGTGAAATGCAATGGAATATGTGTGTTAAATGCCAAGTAAAAGGACAATCAATGATCCAGGTGGATATTGGTAACCACCCACCTATTCCAAATTCCAATTGGCTCATATTAACAATTTTCAATTCATCATGTTTCTCTGTAATGTAGACATTTCTTTTTAATTGTGGGTTATACACTTACAGGGCTGTCCTGAATCCCTACACAACATCCAGGTGGATATTGGTAGTCACCCACCTATTCCAGTTGGCTTATTTTGGAAGTTTTCATGTCAGTACATTTTTCTGTACTTCTAGGGCCGTTTTGGGGCCCTAAACAATGTTTTCTTGGCATGTCACAGTCAAACTATAGGTGGAGTTAGATTTTTATGGCATAATGCATATTTCTCGAAACAACCTTTCGAATGAGCTATCACGTGCCTAAAATGAAGAACGTATGCAAAAGTTACGACCCCGAGAAGTTAATGTACTAACTTACCCCAACGGGGCCCACATGAATTTTGGTGCTTCATCTCCTAGAGTTAGGTTTCTAGATGTATAGAGTTTTTGGATTCATGTTTATGATAAAAATGCATTTAGAGCCTCATTTTAATCATCTTCTTGAGAATGAGTGTAGCCGTCACATCTCTTCTCAGAGATAAAGATACCACCATTCTAGTGATTCTTGCACTTTGTATTTTTATAGTCTCTGTACATTTCTTTAATTAATAGAAATCATGTATTGTTGTATTTCCCTATTTCTGGCAATTTTTATGTGTATTTCATTGTAATATCTCTTCTTTCATTTCGTTCCGAAAATAATCTGGATCAGTGGTATTAGAGCAAGCTTCTCTTGATCATTTTTCAGTGCATGTACTCGATGAGGTCCGAGTATAGAAAGTTGGGTATCGAGACTATCTCTCTTGAGGGAAATTGTTCTCACACGCTTAAGAAACCCTCTATGGTGGCATACAAAAAAAATTTGGAGCATAATATTCTATTAAACTGTTGCTTGAGAAATATCTCGCGCGACAGTGGGAAGAAATGATGGAGATTTTTTTCGACATTCTTCAACGCCTGTCGATAACAACATGAGCATCTTCATCAAGTGATCACTTTGGAAAAACCTCTCCCTTCAAGGTATAAGTTAATTTTGATATTATCCTATTTGAAGGTCAAATAGATGTGTATGCCTTAGAAAAATGGTTGAATCTGCTAGAGGGTTATTTCTCTATTCACAATTTTTACAATAGGGAAAAGATCACCTTCACACTCCTCAAGGCTCTCCCCCATGTCAAACATTGGTGGGAAACTTACCGGGAACAAAGTTCCATAGAGGAATATGGAATATATGGGGCTGAGCACACTTGGGATTTTTTTGTGGATACGGTCAAGGAAAAATACTACCCTATTAATAACTATGAAGACCAGTACATGAGATGGACCACACTGTGGCAAGAGGAGAGCCAAAAAGTGTCAAAGTTCACAAATACTTTACATACCTTGCACACCAAGCTGGGTATCAAAGACTCTGAGTGACATCTGGTTTTGAAATAGCATGGGGCTCTATATAGGTACATCCAAACCAAAAAAGATTTCCTAAACATCTCATCATTGGGAGTTGCCTATCGATATGCTCTCAAAATTGAGCAAAAATTTAGGCACCAGAATAAATGGGAGTTCAAGTCTGCAAATCTGTAACAACCAATGAACGGTAAATATGGCCCTAACCAACAACCTCCTGAGAACCAATTCAAGACATAGGAAAACAAGGGTAAAGGAAAGATGAAGAATGACACTGGGAAGTGGTGTGACTTCCACAAAATCCCCTGGCACAAAAACGATGAATGTTGCTCGAAACAGACATTGGTGGCTGAAGTCAAAGACAAGGAGTCAAACCATGATTCAGAATATGATCTAGAAAATATTTAAAACATAGATATCATTGACACAAACCCCACTTCTATTGTCGCAACCACAAAAATTCAACTAGAAGAAAAAGTAGATCATGTAGAGGGGGAGTGCCTCTTCCATTCATAGATGTGGGTGAAGGAGAGCATGTTCCATTTCATTGTTGATAATGACAGCCAAAATAACTTCATCTCAACTGAGGTTGTGAAACTGTTGGGGTTGTCGACAACACCACGCCCGTAGCCATACGACATCGGGTGGCTTCACCTAGGACGAGATCTCCGTGTCAGCGAACAATGCCACCTGTTCAATGAAATCCAACCCTTCAAGGATGAGGTAGTGTGTGATGTTTCTCCTCTTGATGTATGTGATGTTTTTTTGGGCCAACCATATATGTGGAAACATCATGTTTTTTATGAGTCTCAACCTCATAGTGTCATTATTACTCTGGGGGGTAAGCTCTACAGGATACCATAGGTAGTTCCAACTATTTTTCCACCAAAACAGTGCTACAAGGTAATCTCTCATATTGAAAAATTCATGCTCTTCAGAGTCTATTCAAAGGATGTGAAAAAGGACACTATAACCACAACAGCCTCAACACCTTCTATCTAGTAGAAGCAGAATACAGAAGTGAAAGAAAACATTTCTTCTTCACCTACAGTGGTGGCTAAACAATTCCCCATCAATCCCAAAGAACACAAGTTGGTGGAATAGATTCAACCCCACCAACAACAGGTTCATGAAAACCTTCCAGAGACCAAGCATCACAACTTCTCCAACAAGGAACACAACTTACCAAGATTCAGATTCATAAAACTCTTTCCCCTCTTACACAAGCACTCAATGCAATGGATACCATTACTTCCTAAGGGGGGAGGATTGATCCAGGTGGATATTGGTGGCCACCCACCTGTTCCAATTTCAACTAGATCATCTTGACAATTTTAGTTCAACATGTGTCTCTGTAATGGGAAAATTTATTTGTAATTGTGGGTTCTGCACTTATGGGGTTGTCCTGAATCCCTACACAACATATGGGTGGATATTTGTGACCAACCACCTATTCCAACTAGCTTATTTTGGAATTTTTCATGTCAGTACATCTTTATGTACTTCCAGGGCCGTTTTGGGGATATAAACAATTGTTTCTTATCTTTCCATAGTCAAACTATATACAAAGTCATTTTTTTATGGAATAATGTGTATTTCTCTAAAATACCTTTCCAACGGGCTATCACACACCTAAAACAGAGATCGTATGCAAAAGTTACGACCCTGGGAAGTTAATGTGCTAACTTGCCCCAACAAGGCCCACATGACTTTTGGCGCTTCATCTCTTAGTGTTATTTTTTTGGATGTCTATGGTTTTGGAATTCATGGTTATCATAAAAAGGCCTTCAGAGCCTCATTTAAATCATATTCTTGTGAATTAGCATAGCCATCACATCTCTTCTTAGAGATAAAGCTTCCACCAATCGAGTGAGTCTTGCACTCTGTATTTTTACAGTGTTTGTACATTTATTTCATTAATAGAAATCATGTATCATTGTATTTATCTGTTTCTGGAAATTTTTATGTGTATTTCATTGTAATATCTCTGCTTTCATTTCCTTATTAAAATAATTCAAATCAATAAACCATAGATCATTGATTTCTGTAATAAATATTTTAACAAAGACAATGACAGTAGGGGTGGATTTTGAGGAATACTATGCCGAGAGATTATGGGTAGTGTAGTTAGATGGGAATTGGACAATAAAACTTGTTGGAGCTTACAAAACTGATTTATGCCTCTTGGTTTGGATTTTATGCCCGTAGACCGAATTGTCCATATGTCCTTGAATGACTTGAGGAGGTGAGTTGCAACTCGCCATAAAAGACTAATCAGGTCTTGGATTGATGAACCATAAATTGAGTTGTAATCATGGAACTAGATTAAATCTACTGGGACTCCTCCCATATGATTCCATTTCCTGAAAAATAGTTTGTTGGAGGATCTTTAGAACTAGGGTTTTTTAGTAAGGCATAGTGAAATTTCTGAACTAGGGGTGAATTTTGAAGAACATTGTGCCAGGTGATTGTGGATAGCATGGTCATCTGAGATAGCTTTGAAAAACATAGTTGCAGTTGATTTGGATTCCTCGCACCATATTATATCTAGGGTTACCCCTCACCTATGATTTCTTTGCACGAAAAATGTCTTTTCTAAGGATCTTTGGAACTAGGGTTTTCCTTAGTGAGGGACATTGCAATTTCTGAACTAGAGGTCGATTTTCAAGAAATTTGTGTTGGGTGATAGTGGGTAGAGTGGTCATGTGGGACTTGGAAAAACAAACTTGAAGGACCTTATAAAATTAAGTTATTCTACTTGGTTTGGATTCTATGCCCCTGGACCAAATTGTTAATATGTCCCTGAATGGATTGAGGAGGTGAGTTGAAACTGACCATAAAACACTAGAGAGGCCTTATATGGATGAATTTTAAGTTGCATTAGACTCATAGAACCAAATTAAAGCTAGTGGTACCACTCCTCTATGATTCCATAACCCAGAAAATATTTTCTTGGAGGATCTCTCGAATTAGGTTTCTCCTCAATGAGGAACAATGCAATTTCTGAACTAAGGGTTGATTTTGAATAACTCTATGTTGGGATATTTTGGGTAGTGTGGTCACATGGTCCTTATCCAAACATAATTTCTGTAGCTTACAAAAATCAGTTATGTTGTTTAGTTTGGATTTTATCCCCTTGGACCAAATTGTCGATATGTCCCTGAATGACTTGAGGAGGCGAGTTACAACTAGTCATAAAGCTCTAAAAAAGCCTTGTATGGATGAAAAATTAGCTGCGTTGGAATTTTGACATAGGATTAAATCTAGGGATACCCCTCCCTTTTTATTTTGTTCCTCAGAAAATGGTTTGTTAGAGGATATCTGGAGCTAGGATTTTTCTCACTAAGGGAGAGTACAATTTATGAACTAGGGGTCAATTTTGAGGAACACTATATAAAGAGATTGTGGGTAGTGTGGTCACGTGGGCCTTGTAAAAACACACTTACGGGAGATTAGGTAACTTATTTATGCCACTTGGTTTTGATTTTGTTAATATTTCCTTGAATGGCTTGAGGAGGAGAGTTGCGAATTTCCATAAAAATTGAATCAGGCCTCCAATGGACAAAGTGTAAGTTTTTTTGGACTCATGACACTAGATTACATCTAGCGGAATTCCTCCCCTGTGATTTTGTTTCCCAAAAAATGGTTTATCAGAGTATATTCGAAAATAGGGTTTTTCCTAGTGAGGCATAATACAATTTTTGAAATAGGGGTCAATTTTGAAGAACAATGTGTCGATCGATTGTGTGTAGTGTGGCCATGTGGACCTTGGAAAAAAAAACTTGAGAGAGCTTATAAAACTCAATTATGCAACTCATTTTGGATTTTATGGACCATGATCAAATTGTCAATATGTCCCCAAATGGCTTGAGGAGGAGAGTTGCAACTCTCCATAAAACTATAAACAAGTCTCCAATGGACGAATCATTAGTTTCATTAGAATCCAAAATGCATATCACATCTAGGGGAACCCCTCCACTATGATTCTATTTCCAAAAAAATGGTTTGTTTGAGGGTCTCCAAAACTAGGGTTTCGTTGAGTAAGGCATAGTGCAATTTCTGAATGAGGGGTTGATTTTCAAGAACAATTGGTTGGGTGATTGTTGGTAGTGTAGTCATGTGGGCCTTGTAAAAAGACACTTGTGGGCGCTTAAGGAGCTTAATTATGCCACTCAGTTTGGATTTTATGCCTCAAGATCAATTTGTCAATATGTCCATGAATGGCTTTAGGAGGCGAGTTGCAACTCACCATAAAACTTTATTTGATCCTTATATGTGAAAATCATTAGTATCGTTGGAATCCTGACACTGGATTACATCTAGGGGTACCCCTCCCCTATGATTTCATTACCTAGGAAACATTTTGTTGGAGGATCTCCACAACTAGAGTTTTTTTCAATGAGGTAGAGTGCAATTTCTGAATTGGGGGTCAATTTTGAAGAACACTATGTTGGGAAATTGTGGGTAGAATGGTCATATGGGCCATGGTAAAAAACACTCTCAAGAACTTACATAAATCAATTATTCCACTTATTTTGTATTTTATGCCCTAGGACCAAATTGTCAATATGTCCATGAATGGCTCGAGAAGACGAGTTGCAACTTGCCATAAAACTCTAACCGAGCCTTCGATATACGAACCGTTAGTTGCATTGGACTTCTAAAATATGATTAAATTTAGGGGTACCCCTCCCCTATGAAATTTTTGCATGAAAAATAGTTTATTTTAGGATCTTTGTAACTATACGGTTTTTCTTAGTGGGGCACAATACAATTTTTGAAGTAAGGGTTGATTGAAGATCATATCATGTTATGTGCACTTCTTTTCTTATCATATTGTCTCATCGTGGATATCTTATGTGCACATTTTGGACTGATATTGTGGATGATTTGATTATTTGGGTGGATGTTTTATGAAACTAGGGTTTCATCATTCATAGAAACTTGGTCTAGTAAGTATTCCCTTTGAAGTATTTATGTTTTATTCATGGTATTTACGTAAATTCTCTATTAAAGTGGAAATAAGTGCATGTTGTCTTGTTTCCTTGAAAAATTCTTGTTATAAACCCTAAGGAAGGATTAAGAAGGTTTGAACTAGGCTTACGATTGGATTATCCTAGGGTTTTGATCTTCAAGTCTTCTCTTACCTTTATCCTCCATTAATTATGTTGTATTGACTTCATATGCCCAAGAATTCAATACAACACTAGTCTTTGTCATTTAAAATAGATATAAAATCCTAATTTGATTCTCTCTCTCTAATGATTTTCATTACATAATTTTGTAAGAAGGAACAAATAAATAAATATTATACCTTAAAAATATGAAAAGTGTCTTATAATCTACTAAGAAACCTTGAATTTGTAACAGGTTCGAGGTATGTACGGTGTCAGTAAGTGAGCATATATTTATGTAGAAAGTGTTATGGAGTGTCAAAATGGGGGGTGAAATAGAAATGTTTTTTTATATATACAATATCTTAGTCCAAAACATCATTTTTCTCTCTTGATGGAGACATTTTTACACATTAATCCATCATTTCAATTGAGAAATGTTTATATACTTATGAATCTCAACTAATATTTTATCATAATTCTTTATCGATAGTTTATCCAAAATTTTCCACCATTTTTCGTAAAGTGAAACACATTTTCATGGTAAAACCCTTACCCTAGCTGAAGGGTTTTTAATTTAATTATAAGGGTTTTCTAGAATGACTAGTTTTGTGGTCATTTTATGTTCTAACGAACACCACATTATGTTTAGTTTACAATTTGTCAAAAAAATTCCTATCAAAAAGTAGCTTAAACCTAGGTTTTTGAAAATGAAAGATATCTTTAAGTTGAGATCATTCAACCATAGTTTTTATACCCAAAATTTATTTATTTGACAAAACCCAAATTTATAAATTACATGCTAACTTCATATCTGAGTGAGGAGTTTGTATTTAACTCATAGTTTCTATAATAATAACCTTTTCTATGAACTCTCTCAGATTTTTTCCAAGACTCTTTGAATAAGCCTTGAATCCAAGCCTTACAATTAAAAAAAACTATTGTCTATACCAATGTTGTGAAGATGAGATTATTCAATTTTCAACAATTACTTTTGTCAATAATTCTCTTGCATATAATAGAGGGATTCCATGCCTACTATTATATGGTTCTCAACACAAATGTCTGAATTACAACTAGATGTTGGCACCCAAAGTTTTGGGTAAATATCGTTGTTGGGTCACTATTTTGGCTCAATCTACACTACCAATTAGCCTTGTTTTTGTCCATTCTAACCTATCCTTACCAATCCCTTTTCTATATTTCCTTATATTTTAAAGTTAAAATTCCAATATGATCTACAAGGTATTTTATTGTTTAATTTGTTCATTTCTCTTACTCTTTAGTGAATTAGAGAAGTACAAGAATGATTTTAATAATGATGGTTCATGTAGTTTGAATCCTATAGCGGGCATATTCCTATTCCTGTAGTACTATTGGAATTCTATAGAGACCTGTTTCTAGAAGCAGTTTTTCCATGGCATTTTTGGACAAATGAAGATGAAGTTAGTAGATGGAAGACATGGGTTTTGTGAAAAATGTCCCAAATTGAGTAAAATGTGGCTATATTTTCAAATAAGGATATGGTTTGGGAGATATGCGAATATCTTCAAGATGTATTTTCCAAGAAATCCACAGGATCCTGTAACAACCTCGATGGTTGGGATATTCACTAAACATTCCAGTTGATTCAAAGATATGGGTTTTGTAGAGAATTGAGTACACATGGACATCCACTATCCAGATTAGCCAACATGACAGCAGTGAGAACACTATTCCTGGTCAACATTCCAACCAATTCCTATAACATGTAAAAGTTTTTTGTGATTTCATGTCTTCAGTCATGAAATCGTAAAAAAATGAATTATTATGAAATTTTGTTGTCCGAATTGGTTTCTGTGAAGCTAATGTTGTAATGTGTCGACTATCCTTAGTATATTGCAATCGGATTGGAATTTAAGAATTGTTACTTTTTAATTTGAATTTCATTGTATAAATACCAGAGGCATTCATGCCTAAACATATGTATTGATATAATGATAATAACATCAAGAAGGAAGGAGATCACACTTTTTCCAACATCTATGTACCCTGTTGATTTTCGAATATAAATACTGGTTTATGCGGCTTTATCTATTGATTTTCTAAGCTCATAGAAGGAATAATTCTGAGAGAAGAAATATCCCCTTTCATCTCAGAAGTAGTGCCCTAGTTTGTTTTGTTTATTTCCTCACAGTATAATTAACTATAATTTTGTTATTGATAGTAATTTTTTTAGTTCGATTCTTGTAGACAATTCAACATAATTCTGTAGTGAGGTTAGTTAATTAATGTTGTAGTTTATTCATTCTTGTAGTTTAACTGATTATTGTGAATAGGAAGTTTCATGCTTGATTACGTGATGGTTAATTTAGTGATTTTCTAGACAAGAATTGTTAAGAGCTACAGATTGGTGCAATTGGTGATTTCCATTCTTCATTGATCAACAACTTCCCATGATAGATACCTTGATCACATGCATTATTTTTTTTTATTTTTTTTCTTCTATTTTTAGTTGAAGGTTGTCAATCTAACCAACAGAGTAGTTCCAACATAGTATTGTTGAATATAAAAAATTTATTCAACCTACAATTCTATCTTAGAATATTCTCTGTTAGATGAGAAACCATTTTCAGAGAGTTATGATTTGATTTAATGCTGGTGTGAGTTTGTTTAATGATTGAGTTCAATTTCATTTAATATCGTTTCGATTGGAAAACTAGTTTCTGCAATATCACATCAACGCGCTTAATTTTCAATACTTGGTCATGGAAAATAAAATATTACCCTCCAAACAATATATTGTTAATAGCTACATTGCTACACATACCTTCCATTTAATTCCTCATTGATTGGAAAATTTCTCATGTTAAGATTCTTGTATGCATTACTTAGCTCTAGTCGTTTTCATCAACATGTAAATCTTAAATTAATCTCTTATCCTACATATGATTTTCTTGCATCTCACAAGATTACGAGCCCTTGGATTGATGATTTAATGTATGGAATTTATGCATTTAAATATTCTCACATTTTTTGCATCATTTTCAGAGAGATGCTAAAGGGATTAGAGCATTCATAGTTCATTTTTTTAGTTTTTCTTTTATGTAAGTGTGTTTTTTTATTCATGGAAAGACAAACTCGCATGAAAAGATTACTTGGTGACAACAAGGTCTTAATCGCATGACGAGTTCATGTACATGAAGTATTTTTGTAGTTAATATCATCTGATCTCTTCAATATATGAAGTTAAATTTTTGTTGGTGCAGTAAAAACCCATGTATACTAATACATTTATGAGAAAGACCTCCAAACCAATAGGAAAAACTTAAAAATGTTCAAGAATTTGTTGAGAAAGGGAATGAATTCCACCATAACAAACTTTTCAAATCCTTTTCCACACTACAAAATTGCCACCCGTGATGAGTCTTCATTTCAAAAATTAGTGGAGGAACAAAGGATCCATGAAAATATGCTACAAGAGGAGGATCTAGGAGTTTCTTCTAGTAGTCCTTGTGAGTAGATATAATATATCAAAGAGTCATGAACAATATCATATGAAGATCAAATACTAGATCCAAAGATTGAAATTTTTTTGGCATGTTTATCCCTAGATCCTTTGTGCATTACCAACTATGATGGTCGTCTTTCAAAAGAAAGTTATTGCATGAAAACCAAGGGAAGCCAAGGATACAAAGAATATATTGAAACATGGTTCCAAATAGTCATCATGCCATAGTACCAATCCATATTTTGACAATTCTTGGCATTATCTCCACAAGAGAAGCTAACCTCTCGTATCTCGATAATTATCAAGGTATATTTTTCAGATTTGGATATGATTTTAACTGCGACCCTATTATGAAAATGGATGCAATGGAAGAAATCACACACTTGAAAGATATTTTCTTATCTTTCAAGTAGACTATGATATGGTAGAAAAATAAACAAATAATTAAAATAGTAAAGAGAAAAATAAGTTTGATTGTGAAAACCAAGATTTTTGGTGTAGTTAGACACAAACTTTGCTTGAAAACCAGGTTTTTGGATGGAAAGGTTCACAATAAATTTTTGGATGCAATTTTCGGTTCAATGTTTCATTTATATTTATCCAATCATTTTTTATTAATATCACATTGGATGATGGGGGATTTGTTAAGGCCCTCCTTCCAACAATCTTGGCCCATCAACTCCAACTCATTATTTTGTACCAAGATCAAAGATTTTTATAATGCCTTGGAACTTGTATGCCTCAATGGCATGTTTCCTCCTTGAAAATAGTGGGGATGCATTAATGCCTCTTGAATATAACATCCTAAAATTTAGTCAACGTCAACACATCTATTCATGCTTGATAGGATGCATTGAAGTACCTTGATTCTCATTGACATTATTCATAGATATTATTTTCAGAACGAAATGAAAGCAGAGATATTACAATGAAATTCACATAAAAATTACCAGAAACAGATAAATACACCAATACATGATTTCTATTAATTAAATAAATGTACAGAGACTATAAAAATACAAAGTGCAAGAATCGCTAGAATGGTGACAACTTTACCTCTAAGAAGAGATGTGATGGCTATACTCATTCGCAAGAACATGACTACAATGAGGCTATAAAAGATTTTTTATGATAAACATGAATGCCAAACTGATATACATCCAAAAACCTAAATCTAGGAGATGAAACACCAAAATTCATGTGGGCCTCACTGGGGTAAGTTAGTACATCAACTTCTTGGGGTTGTAACTTTTGCATACGACCTTTTTTTTAGGCGTGTAATAGCCCATTGGAAATGTATATACATTAAGCCATCAAACTCTAACTCTGTTTACAGTTTGACCATGGAATGCTAAGAAAACACTATTTAGGGCCCCAAAATGACCCTAGAAGTACAAAAAGATGTACTGACATGAGAACTTCCAAAATAATCCAGTTGGACTAGGTGTCCATCCACCAGTATCCACCTAGATGTTTTGTAGGGATTCAGGACAACCCTATAAATGAAGAACCCACACTTACAAAGAAATGTCCCCATTACAAAGAAACATGTTGAACTGAAAACTGTCAAGATGATCCAGTTGGAATTTGGAACAGGTGGGTGACCACTAATACCCACATAGACCAATCTTCTCCCTTAGGAAGCAATGTTCTCCATTGTGTTGAGTGCCCAAGGAAGAGGAGATTTTTTTTTCTAAATCTGAATCTTGGTGAGCTGTGTGCCTTGTTGGAGAAGTCACATTTCTTGGTATGTGGAAGGATGTCACGAACTTGTTGCAGGAGGGGTTTAATTTTTTCCACCAACCTTTTGTCTCTAGGCTTGACGAGGCATTGTGTAGGCACCATTGTAGGTGAAGAAACAATATATTATTTCTCTTCTGTAATA
>JASDQU010011262.1:20750-31019 GCA_032191745.1 Picea mariana
TATAAGGGATTAACTTGCAGCACTATTTTGGTGGAACAATAGTTGGAACTACCTTTGGTATCCTGTAGATATGACCCCCTAGAGTAATAATGACACTACGTGGTCGAGACTCATAAACAACATGATGTTTCCACATATATGGTTGGCAAAAAACAACATCACATACATGAAGAGGGGAAACATCACACACTAACTCATCCTTGAAGGGATGGATGCCATAGGATAGGAAACAATGTTGGTTGACATAAATATCTTGTCCTTGGTAAGGCCACCTGATGTTGTATGGTTGTGGGTGTGGTTTTGTTGACAACCCCAACTATTTGACGACCTCAACTGAGATGAGGTTCTTCTGGATGCTGCTATAAAAAATGAAATGCAATGGGGTACCATTAACCCACATATGTGAATGGAAGAGGTGCTCCCTCTGTTCAGGATCTACTAGTTCTTCTAGTTGAATTGTTGTGGTCGTGACAGTAGCAGTGGGGTCTACGTTGATGATCTGTTTAGTTTCAATATTTTCTAGATCAGATTCTGAATCAAGGTTTGACTCCTTGTATTTGACCTCAGCCACTAATGACTGTTTCGAGTGAAATTCATCGGTGTTGTGCCAAGGGATTTTGTTGAAGTCGCACCACTTTCCAGTGTCATTCTTCATGTTTCCTTCACCCTTATTTTCCTATGTCTTGGATTGATTGTCGGGAGGCTTTTAGTTAGGGTTGTATTTACCATGCTTTGGTTGTTTTTTATTTGCATAACAGAACTCCAATTTGTTCTGGTGCCTAAATTTCTTCTTGATTTTGACAACATACGATAGGCAACTCCCAATGATGAGATGCTTAGGAAATCCATTTCCGTTTGTATGTACCTATGTAGAGTCCCACGATATTTTAGAACCATATGTCACTCGAAGTTTTTGATACCCAACTTGGTGTGCAAGGTATGGAAAGTATTTGTGGACTCTGACAATGTTTAGATCTTCTCTTGTTGTAGTGTGGTCCATCTCATGTACTGGTATTCATAGTTATCAATAGGGTAGTATTGTTCCTTGACTGCATCCACAAAAAAATCCCAAGTGGGATTGGTGCCATATATTCCAGATTCCTATGTGGAAATTTGTTCCCAATAAGTTTCCCACCAATGTTTGACATGGGGGAGAGCCTTGAGGAGTGCGAAGGTGATATTTCCCCTGTCAGAAAAATTGTGAACAAAGAAATAACCTTCTAGAAGATTTAACCATTTTACTAAGGCATCCACATCTATCTGACCTTCAAATACAGGAACATCAAAATTAACTTGTACCTTGAAGGGAGAGGTTCCTCCAAAGTGGTCTCTTGATGAAGATACGACTATTGCTATTGTCAGGTGTTGAAGGATGTGGGAAAAATTCTCCATCATTTCATCCTTATGTCATGTGAGAGCCTGCTCAAACATCAAGCTAATATAATCTTCTTCTCCATCTTTTTTATTTTCTACCGCCATAGAGGGTTTCTTGGGCGTGCGAGAGAGATTTTACTCAAGAGAGATAATCTCAAGACCCAACTTTCTATACTCATACCTCGTCAGGGGCATGCACTAAAAAACTATCAAGCATAGCCTACTTTGATACCACTAATCTAGATTATTTTTGGAACAAAATGAAAGCAAAGATATTACAATGAAATACATGTAAAAATTGCGAGAAACAGATAAAGACAACAATGCATTATTTCTATTAATGTTAGAAATGTAAAAAGACTATAAAAATATAGAGTGAAGGACTCTCTAGAATGGTGACAAATTTATCTCTGAGAAGAGATGCGATGACTACGATCGTTCGCAAGAAGATGATTACAATGAGGCTCTTAAGGCCTTTTTATGATAAACATGAATGCCAAAACCCTAGACATCCAAAAACATAACCCTAGGAGATGAAACAAAAAAGTCACGTGGGCCCCGTTGGGGTAAGTTAGTACATCAAATTTCCGGGGTCGTAACTTTTGCATACGATCTCCATTTTATGCGTGTGATAGCCCATTGGAAAGGTATTTTCAAGAAATACACATTATTACATCAAAATATAAATCTACTATAGTTTGAATGTGGCAAGACAATAAAACATTATTTAGGGCCCCAAAACGGCCCTGAAAGTGCAGAACCCAAAATTACAAAGAAATTTCCCCATTACAAAGAATCGTGTTACACCGAAAACTGTCAAGATGAGCCAGTTGAATTTGGAACAGCTGGGTGACCACCAATATCCATCTGGATCAGTTATTGGTGGGTAATATCACATTGCTTAATGGAATCCATTAATGGTCAGTAATCCAACAATTCCTCTCCATGTTTGAAGTGAAGAAATTTTTTCACATGGAAGGGAATGTATAGAGAGGGGTAAATACAAATATTTTTGTAGCAGTTCAACCATGAAAAGCATGCAACATTCATTTTTCAATTCTTTATAGATTATGCTCCTAAATTATGAAATAAGAAGTCATATCTGTCTTTTAAAGGTCAAACATCTACATCATCGATCCATTTTAGCAACAGTCTTCAACATCCTTGGTATATTCACTCTTCACAACTCCAGGTCTTCCTACAAATCATGCACATTCCAACCATGCAAGTTTTTTCATATGAACAACAAAGTAGTCAGAGGAAAGATAATTGTGTTTCTTCCTAGTTCATTTAAAGAGTGGGAAGTTGATGAAAATTGAAATAATTGAGCTTGTTGTTATTATGATTTTATCACCCACTTCTAACCACCATTTTTTATCCTACCTATTTTCCTATATTATATCTTCTCCTTGTCATCATATAACCAATGAATCGAAACTCCCATATTTTTCCTATCATTCGACTACAACCTAAATCCATCAAATCATGAATAACATAATCATATTCTGAACATAACCCACACATGATTTGATACCCCTTAATTGTTATTTGATAAACGTTTTTTTTTTATCTGCTCTCCCAAATGGCCACTTCCCATAACTCATTTCCCATTCACACCCATTCAATGTTTAGTACAGAGTTTCTAATACTGTGTGTCTCAACATTTGCATGCCATAATTATTCATGTTGAATGGGGAATATTGTAGATGGGTAAAGGAAGTATATGCACAAGTCCTCAATTCAAAATATTAACAAGTTGATTGAGCCAGGGGTGTACCATGATCATGGATCAAGAGAAATGGTGGTACCCCTTATTCACATCACATAAATACTTGACCTATGAGGGGAGGTATGTGAAAAATGTAGGAGTCATAAGTCTGAAAATTTATTGAAAGGGTGTTAATCATGACAATAATGAAGAAGGGATTCATTTCTCCTGCAAAAAATTCAAGAAGGAAACTTATGAAAAAGACTCCAGAAATAGAACTCCCATTGCTCAAAGGTTCACACAAAGTATGGAAACAAAGATTAGGGAACACATTGCTCATAATTTAGTCCTTGTTCCCAAATAAAGCATAGTAAGTTAGTCACCCATCAAATTAGAACATCAACATGAAGAAGCAAGATATTTACTTCATATATTTTTAGAAAACCTAACAAGACGAGGACAAATATTTCAAAACCTTATAAATTTATGCTTTCTAAATTAGAATGTTGAATCTATTAAGCGATTTGAATATGGCACATAAATTATTTGATATTCCAAATGTTGATATAGGACATGAGGCATCCATCAAGCAAGCAACTTATTCAAATTGTTCTATCCATTTATCACCTATAAAATTGAAAAGGAAGGGTAGGAAAATTAATAAGTTGAAAGAGGAACTCCAAGAATTACTATCCTATATCAATATGTAAAAAAACTGAAAATATAATGTTGAGGAAACAGAGTCAAGCTTCATAAAGATATTGAAAGTTATATTTTTGAAAAAAGAAAGTTTCACATATTGGTATAGAACAATGAAAAAAAGAGAGGTAAAAAGGGGAAGTAAAATGGGCAATCTCAACATACTCATAGATGCCATCAGACTATACTAGAATACGTGAGATTGATTCAATTTTTCCAAATTTTGCAAAACCACAAGTTGAATTTGTTTGCATGAGGACATGCAAAAGTGTAGGTGTGGGGGAGATGTTGGTTCACTTTTTTGGTTCAATTTACACTACCAATTGACCTCCTTTTTGTCCATTTTAACCTATCCTTACCGATCACTTTGCTATATTTCCTTTTTTTTTAAACTTAAAAAGCCAATACAAGCTACAATGTATTTTATTGCTTAATTCGTTGATTTATCTTACTCTTTAGTGAGTTAGAGAAGTAAAGGAATGGTTTTACTAATGATGGTTCATGCAGTTTGAATCCTATGGAAGGCATCTTCCTATTCCTGTAGTACTACTGGAGTTCTATAGTGGTCTATTTCTAGAAGCAGTTTTTCCACAACATTTTTGGAAAGATGAAGAAGAATTTGGAAAATCCAAGACATGGGTTTTGTGTAGAATATCCCAAATTGAGTATCAGATGGGCATATCTTCAAAAATGGAAATGTTTTGGGATATTCGAGAAGATCTTCAAGACGGATTTTCCCAGAAAACAATATGATCCTGTAACTGCCTCGACGATTGGGATATTCACCAAATTTTCTAACTCATTCAAATATATTGGTTTTGTAGAGAATTACATACACATGGACATACATTATCCAAATTGGCCAACATGACAACAATAAGAGTGCTATTCCTAGTCAACACTCCAACCAATTCTTGTATGATGCAAGAGTTTGTTGTGATTTCATGCCTTCAGTCATGAAATCGTAATAGAATGACTTATTATGAAATTGGTTTGTCAAAATTGGTTTGTCTAAATCTAATGTTGTAATGTACTGACTATCCTTAGTATATTGCATAGGTTTGGAAGTTAAGAACTGTTGGTTTTTAATTTGAATTTCATTGTATAAATATCAACGACATTCATGCCCGAACATATGGATTGATAGACTGGTAATAAAATCAAGAAGGAAACATATTGCACTCTATTCAACATCTATGTACCCTATTGATTTTGGAATATAAAGACTAGTTTATGTTCATTTATTTACTGAGTTTCTAAGCTCGTAACAAGAATACTTATGAGAGAAGGTAGGGCCCCCTTCATCTCATAAATAATTCCCTATTTCATTTTGTTTATTTCCTTGCATTATAATTAATTGTAATTTCGTTATTGATAGTAATTTGTTAAGCTCGAATATTGTAGACAGTTCAATAGAATTCTATAGTGAGGATAGCTAATTAATGTTGCAGTTTATTTATGCTTGTATTTTAGTTTACTCTTGTGAACATGAAGTTTCATGCTTGATTTTTTGATGGTTTAATTTGTGATTATTTGGACAAGAATTGTCAAGAGCTACATATTGGTGCAACTAGTGATCACCATGATTCACTAATCAACAACTACACGTGATAAATACCTTGATCATATGCATTAGTTTTTTATTCTATTGCTTATTTTTTTAGTTGAAGGTTTTCAATCTAAACAACAAAGTGGATCCAACGGAGTATTGTTGAATATAAAACTATATTCAACCTACAATTCTACCTTAGAATATCCATTGTTATAAGAGAAACCATTTTTAGAGAGTTATGATTTGATTTAATGTTTGTGTGGGTTTGTTTAATTCTTGAGTGCAATTTCATTTGATGTCGTGTGAATTGAAAAATTAGTTTCTGCAGGATCCTATCAACATGCTTCATTTTCAATCCTTGTTCATGAACATGAACATAGTACCTTCTAAAGAATAGATTGCTAAGAGTTTCATTTTTACACATACTTGTCATTTAATTCCTCGTTGATTACCAAACTACTCATGTGAAGAATGTTGTTTGCATTAATTATCTATAGTTGTTTTAATAAGCACATAGATCTTATATTAGGCTCTGATCCTTCCATATACTTCTCTTTCATATCACAATCTTACAAGCCCCCAGATTGATGATTTAATGTATGGAATTTATGCATATAAATATCTGCACAATCGCCCATTTGTAGAAATGAAGTTGTGCACACTTGTTTTAGTTTTACACATGATTAAACCATTGTGTGAGGGGTCACAGGAGGTGCACATGCTAAATTAAGTTTTTTTAATGTGTGCCAGTTCTAGTTCTGCCAATGCACACCGGCCCAAGTTTTTTGATGAGCACCAAAAACTAAGAAGACACTACATGCATTCCAGAATCAACAAAAACTCTTCGAGAAATATTCCCTAATGATTACTTCAGAAAAAAGGAGGGATCATGGAGTAGTAAGAAGATGAGATGGAAATGTAGTTTATATTTCCATGATTCCAAAGAGGCTACATGTAATGCATGCGAGTGACAAAATAATTTAGGACTAACAGTCAACAGAGTGAGTGGAGTAGAACTGAAAGTGACCGATCACCAGAGACAGGAATAAAAGGAAGCAAGGATGACAAAGAAATATTTTTTTGTTCGATGGTTGAGGTAGTTATCCCACAAGTGAGAGTTGTTGTAAATGTGCCTGAGGTCAATATGAGACTATGGTTTGTAATGTATTTGGTTGTAAGTCTAAGTCTATCATATATGTAAAGTTTGAAGAATGTGAATGGAAATATGTCATGTAATATTGGGGAAATGTGTGAGAGAGAAAGGCTCTGTTGCTTTCAATTGATGATTTGATTAATGTATGTCTTCTATGGTTGAATAAAGATAATAAAGCTAAAATGATTTACATTCTATGTTTTATTTTTCTGATGTCAATTGAATGTCTATGCCAATGTTTCATGATGCTAATGGTTAAGTGTGAATCAATTGAAAGTATTAATGTTGACCTAAATGGATTCATGTCTATTTAACCATTCATCACTGACACAAGACGAGATGGTCTTTGTGATCCTCATGGCATCTCGGGTGAGACCTTGTTCAACCTTGGTTGAAGATTGATATGTCGATGCCTTGGGGTTTTTGTTACTAATCTAGACTAGAACTGGGTCATTAAACCACCAGTGTTAAGGAGGACATGTGAAAGTATGAAATGACCCAACAAATGGTTCCATTTCTAGGACCTAAAGGTTTTGTATTGAATGATGAAGGAAAATAATGATGTGGTATCATCTCAGGAAGAAATTCAATATTGGTTGACTACGAAGGAACATGATTTTTCTCAGTGGGAAAATCAAGGTATGAATGTCAATGTGAAGCGATGGAAGGACAAGTATATTTATACTGATATGCATGAAATTTTCTTTATTGAATTTGTCTGTCTATTATACGAATGGTTGAAGAGGCAGACTATTGCTAATACTTCTTTAAGGCCTCAAGAACCAATGGTTAGGGATCAAATCACAATTGATAAATTTAAGACATTGGATAACAAGTGGACTCGAGCAATTGATTTATGGTTTTCTTAGGTGAATTAATATTATGTAACTGCCTTTTCTATTGACTACACTAATTCTTTCAGTGAGGCTGAAAGGCAGTTTATTGAAGGACCTTGGAAAGAGTTGTTAGAATAAATCCCACTCTAGATAAAGATTTTTTTTGTTGAGAAGGGACTAATGAGAAAGGATCATGACATGATGCATGAGTAGAATCCCCTAACATTGGTGGGGGATGATAAGACAGGGGAAAAGTGAGAGAGGAGATGGATCCATTGAGGAGGATCCATAAGTTGTTGATATGAGGTGAGGAATAGGATGGAACCATAAGACCAGAAGAGAGAGAGAGATGAAAGATAAGAAATAAGAGTTGATTCAAGAAGGAGTGTGGAACAAAGAAGTGTAAGGAATGAAGTAAGGGGTGCATGACGAGGGGTTAGGCCTAGAATGAAGAGGAAGGAGAATGCACCAAGAGGAAGTGTAGGAGAGTGTGTTGTATTATATAGGATCATATATGTGGATAGGTTGGTGAAGAGGCATGGCATTGAAAGTAGGGTATATAGTGAATATACTAGTACTACTAGTAGTAGGGGCCTAGAAGAAAAGGTCTAAACTCCTTGGCTACTACAAAGTTCCAAAAATTTGGAGGAATATGAGGTGCATAGCAGAGGAGTAGAGGAAGAAGAGGAATATGAAGGAATCCCTACTGGTGGGGGAGATGAGTTAGAAATAGTGGATGGACTTGCATGGATTCAATTAGGAAACTCTTTGGGTTCCCTCATGACAAATCTTAGAAGAATATGGAGTTACCCCCACTTTGAACCACCCCCTTGCAAATTTGTAGATAAGAAAAATTAAAAAAATGTAGGAAGGAAATTGGAGTAGAGGTAAGAGTAGGAGAAGAGAGAAGAGAAGTGACAAGTGAAGAAGAAGATACATTCAATGCTACTTTGCCAAGAAGAGTATCAATATTGAAATCCTCGACACCCAATAGACAGTTAGGAGGACATAGTTAGAGACTGAAGATGGAAAATCAGGATAGTACCTTGATATTACTAACGTTCCATGGGAGATGTACAGATGATGCAAAGTAACATCGGTTCACATGTGAAGTGATATGGTTTGTGAAGAGGATCACAAATGAGGCATCAAATATTGCATAGTTGGAGACCACATTCAGGGATAGAGCCTTGATGTGGAACATGAAGTACAAGGCCACTATGCCAGTGGGATAGATGAGGTCCTTGATTGAGATCAAGAGTGATTTTCTTGAGGAATCCTGTAAACCTGAGTCATAATATCAATGCATTACATATATTAATGGGATTAAGAAGAAATCAGGAGAAGCCACGTGGGATTACAACCAATGGTTCAAAATTTTGTTGGACATACTGACGTTCTAGAGTCCATGACATGCAACATAGAGAATGGTTCATTGCAGGGTTTCTTCCCTATATTTGAGTCCTGATTACACATCAAAAGGTGAATACTTAAGCATAATAAGTAGAAATTGTGATGCGCTTGGAGGATATGCTAAGAGGAGGAGAGACATCACTAACAAATTTGGGTCATTTTGTGACGGCTATTTCGATGCTCTTGCGACATTATGTCATGGTATTTGCGACGAATTTGAGCTCTTTGAAAGATTGTTTTGTGTCATGTGGAAATTGCAACAAACTTGAATAAACATCACAAGAGAGATGCCCCTAGGGAACTTATCACAATTGCGACAAAAAAGAAATATCGTCGCCAATACGACAATTTAGGCAAAAGTGTGAAACCAACATTTTTGTCTCAATTGAGATGACCTTTGCGACGACAACTTTCATTGTTTACATAGCAAAATTGTCGCAACTATTTAAGTTCTTGTTGCAATTGCGACGACAACTTTTTTTTGTTTACATAGAAAAACTGTCACAACTATTTAAGTTTTCGTCGCACTTGCGACAACAACATTTGTTGTTTATATTGCAAAACTGTCGCAGCTATTTAAGTTTTCATCGCAAGTGTGACGACAACTTTTGTTGTTTATATTGCAAAATTGTCACAACTATTTAAGCTGTCGTTGCAAGTGCAACAACAACTTTTGTTGTTTATATTGCAAAACTATCGCAGTTATTTAACTTGTTGTCGCACTTGCGATGATAGCTTTTGTTGTTTATATTGAAAAGTTGTCGCAGCTATTTAAGTTGTCGTCACAAGTGTAACGAACAATATTTATTAAAAAAAAATAATATGTTATGTTATATTATAACATGACATATTATATGCTATGTTATAACATAACATATTATATGTTATGTTATGTTATAACATATAATATGTTATGTTATGATATAACATAACATATAAATTAAAAATAAAAAATTTATTTGATTTAATATTACCATTTTAATATTAATATTAATATAGGATGCAAATGAAGAGCTTAATGATCTTATTAGAANAGATAATTAAGGTGCAACAAACCAAAGAACAAGTGAATGAGAGATTCCAAGAATATCAAAATAAGATGAAAATTATTTTTGATAGAAGAATTAAAGAGAGATTTTACTCTTTTACTCCATTAGATTTGTTGCCACATCAATGTTACCAAGGAAGAAGATGGTAAAATCAAGGATATTAATGGAATAGGGCATCAAGGAAAAATTATGCAACAAGATATTATCAAATATTTAAGGAATAAAAGGAAAGGAAGCTATCAAAGAATGACACTACAAAGAACTAAATATGGATGGATGAATAATCATATTGTATGAGAGCATAAATATAAGTAACTCAATTACTTGGTTTCATCACATGCAAAAGATTTAGCCACAAATATTTTAGTATAGTTTTTCGAATGGGGGTACTTATGTTATGACCCAATGGGGGGTATATATGGGGTTGAATGTATATGTAATTGGATTGAATGCATATGTGAAACATTTGAACATACGATTTGGAT
>JASDQU010011262.1:32682-65220 GCA_032191745.1 Picea mariana
AGGCAGATTCCGAAGCCCCCTTTCCATTCTGCCTTTAGTGTGGGCGGGGGGGGGTTTCGGAATAGTGTGGCGTGTGAAGTGGGGCCCCTCCCTGTCATGACGACCACCGTGTCGCGTTTCCCTCTCGCCGCCTGTATTACACCTAAATGCGCGACGGGGCTTGTTCTCATTGGTGGTTCTTTACCCTTGTTGAGGTTTATTCCTATTGTCCATTCGCTGACCCCGTGGGAATTAATCCCTATGGGACGCATGTTAGCCCTGGCGGGCTTTGGTGGTTGCAAAGCCTAATGTTTGGACATTGCTACAGCGTCAGAGCGTGAAATACAAATAGGCACTATGTTCAAAATGAACCGTGACCATGACCCATGATCACCTGAGAATGGGGAAGAAAAGAGAAAGAGTCAGTCTACGTTGGATCTCCATGGTTAATTAGGAGCCCGAGTCCGACAGAGGACCGGAAAAATTTGATTTATGTAGTGGGTATGTTACACTAGCATTCACAAGATAGTTTACATTAACCTTTGGAATTTTTGTTTCATTCCATCATTATTGCGTACTACAGATATGAACCAATTATCACATTGGGACTATAAGGGTATTCCTATGACAAAACATTGAATGAAAATGTTGATTGGAAAAATGATGTAAGGTTAGGCAAGCATTTTCATAATTTTTTTCATTTCATACCTTAGCATCTTGGCAAGTGGTGAAAGATGCTTATGAATCTATATTTTTCAATCTTATAGATAATAGCATTGTATGCATAATTTTTGGGGATATCAATAACCATGGATAATATACTATTTTTCTCTTTGATAAATCTCCTTGGATATATATTTAGCTCATTATTGTGTCTAGCTCAAGAACAACTGCAAATTTTGGCTTCTTTTTCCTTTTGAATTTTGTAGGAATGATTCGTTTTTCATTGATACCTAATCCTAAGGTATTCCTTGGGTCTCCTTTTGGATTTTAGGAGGGATCCATGTGTATGAAGAACATTGATGGATTAAACTATTAGTATATCAATGCCAACTTTTGTGTAGAGTGGAGTGTATTATGTCTAGGTGACATTTTGTACGCTAAGCCAAATACATATATAAAGTTTTTGTAAAATTTAAAATGGAATAAATTTTATATAGGAAATTAATGATGTTCACAACTATTTCCCTCATTCAATATGCAAAATCCATTGTTGAATGGTGTTCTTGAATAATGGTAGAGGGAACAAGAAGGCGAGCATACCAATCAACTAAGAAAGGAAATGTACATAGATATTTTTGGGAGGTGGTCAATGTAGATCGATCATAGTGGTTTGAATGAAAAATAATTTAGGGCACTTGTGTATTCCATTCAGCTTGAANTAGTAGATAATGATAATGTCTCAAATATCGTACTATGAGGTTCAATGAATATTCTATTAATTTTGAATAACTAGCATGAATGTTGTATTCTTTGGTCATTTAATGGACTCACATGTTGGCACTACATTTTTTGCAGGGAACATATATGCAATGGTTACCCTGAAAGGTAATTAATGGGGCAATAACTATTGGTTGGAACATTGCTTAGAGGGAAAACAGACCCTCATTCTCTTAGTAACAAACCTTGAAGGAATTCGATTTTTGATTGGGTTGATTGTTATTAAAGGAGAATGTATGACATGGGATGAAGTAACAAAGAAGAAAGGTGGTTATGAATTTGGATATTATAGACTAGGTGAAGTTGTATACCACTTTATGAACTTAGTTATTGGTACAAACCTCCAACTACAAAAGAGTCCAAGGAAGAACTTCAACTCATGAAAGGTACGATACTTCTTGCCTTAATTTGAGCATGAGAAGTCAATGGAGACCATTAGTATTAGAAGTGATCCCAATGTTCTACTTGAATGACCATAGGTATGTATAATTGTATGTGGTATATTTGTTATTTTATATTATATTTCAAGATATGTGTGTTGTTTGTTTTTGTTCAATTTTGAGTTAAGTTACAAATTAATTCTAAATGTGTCCTTTATGTCACCCAAGTTATCCAAAAAATCATAGGAACATGAAGGCCCATTGATAATGGAAACAACGTTTTTCAACACCACCTAATGAGTCTCGGAGAGATGGGATTGGTATGACATTAAAAAGTGTATATAGTTAATTTGTAGATTTATAATTTATCCTCATATTCTCATGTGCTCATGCACCAACTTACTACAACATGCAACAATTATGCAACAAAAATGAATAAATGATATCAATTTAGTGAAATGCAATGGAATATGTGTGTTAAATGCCAAGTAAAAGGATAATAAATGATCTAGGTGGATATTAGTGGCCACCCACCTATTCCAAATTCCAATTGGCTCATATTGACAATTTTCAGTTCAACATGTTTCTCTGTAATGGGGACATTTCTTTGTAATTGTGGGTTATACACTTACGGGGTTGTCCTAAATCCCTACACAACATCCAGGTGGATATTGGTAGTCGCCCACCTATTCTAGTTGGCTTATTTTGGAAGTTTTCATGTCAATACATTTTTCTGTACTTCTAGGGCTGTTTTGGGGCTCTAAACAATGTTTTCTTGGCTTGCCACAGTCAAACTATAGGTGGAGTTAGATTTTTATGGCACAATGCATATTTCTTGAAACGACCTTTCGAACAGGCTATCACGTGCCTAAAATGAAGAACGTATGCAAAAGTTACAACCCCAAGAAGTTAATGTACTAACTTACCCCAATGGGGCCCACATGAATTTTGGCGCTTCATCTCCTAGGGTTAGGTTTCTGGATGTATAGGGTTTTGGGATTCATGTTTATGATAAAAATGCATTTAGAACCTCATTTTAATCATCTTCTTGAGAATGAGTGTAGCTGTCACATCTCTTCTCAGAGATAAAGGTACCACCATTCTAGTGAGTCTTGCACTTTGTATTTTTATAGTCTCTGTACATTTATTTAATTAATTGAAATAATGTATTGTTGTATTTCTCTGTTTCTGGCAATTTTTATGTGTATTTCATTGTAATATCTCTTCTTTCATTTCATTCTAAAAATAATCTGGATCAGTGGTATTAGAGCAAGCTACTCTTGATCATTTTTCAGTGCATGTCCTCGACGAGGTCCGAGTATAGCAAGTTGGGTATCAAGCATGTCTCTCTTGAGGGAAATTGTTCTCACACGCCTAAGAAACCCTCTATGGTGGCATAAAAAAAATTATGGAGCATAATATTCTATTAACCTGTTGCTTGATAAATCTCTCGCGTGACAGTGGGAAGAAATGATGGAGAATTTTTCCGACATTCTTCAACGCCTATCGATAGCAACATGAGCATCTTCATCAAGCGACCACTTTGGAGGAACCTCTCCCTTCAAGGTATAACTCAATTTTGATATTATCCTATTTGAAGGTCAAATAGATGCGTATGCCTTAGAAAGATGGTTGAATCTTCTAGAAGGTTATTTCTCTATTCACAATTTTTATGACAGGGAAAAGATCACCTTCACACTCCTCAAGGCTCTTCCCCATGTCAAACATTGGTGGGAAACTTACTGGGAGAAAAATTCCATAGAGTAATATGGAATATATGGGGCTGAGCACACTTGAGATTTCTTTTTGGATACAGTCAATGAACAATACTACCCTATTGATAACTATAAAGACCAGTACATGAGATGGACCACACTAGGGCAAGAGAAGAGCCAAAAAGTGTCGAAGTTCACAAATACTTTACATACCTTGCACACCAAGATGGGTATCAAAGACTCCGAGTGACATCTGGTTTTGAAATACTGTGGGGCTCCATATAGGTACATCCAAACCAAAATGGATTTCCTAAACATCTCATCATTGGGAGTTGCCTATCAATATTCTCTCAAAATTGAGCAAAAAATTAGGCACCAGAACAAATGGTAGTTCAGGTCTGCAAATCCGCAACAACCAAAGCATGGGAAAGATGGCCCTAACCAACAACCTCCTGAGAACCATTTCAAGACATAGGAAAACAAGGGTAAAGGAAAGACTAAGAATGATACTGGAAAGTGGTGCGACTTCCACAAAATCCACTGGCACAAAAATGATGAATGCTGCTCGAAAAATACATTGGTGGATGAAGTTAAAGACAAGGAGCCAAACCATGATTCAGAATATGATCTAGAAAATATTGAAAACATAGAGATCATTGAAATAGACCCCACTTCTACTATCGCAACTGCAAAAATTCAACTAGAAGAACAAGTAGATGCTACAGAGGGGGAGTGCCTCTTCCATTCACAGATATGGGTGAAGGGGAAATCATTTCATTTCATTGTTGATAATGATAGCCGAAAGAAACTCATCCCAACTGAGGTCGTAAAACTATTGGGGTCGTCGACAAAACCACACATATAGCCATACAACATTGGGTGTCTTCACCTGGGACGAGATCTCCATGTCAGCCAACAATGCCACTTGTCCTATGACATCCAACCCTTCAAGGATGAGGTAGTGTGTAATGTTTCCCTTCTTTATGTATGCAATGTTTTTTTGGTCTAATCATATATGTGGAAACATCATGTTTTTTATGAGTCTCGACCTCGTAGTGTCATTATTACTTTTGGGGGTCAGCTCTACAGGATACCATAGGTAGTTCCAACTATTGTTCCATCAAAATAGTGCTACAAGGTAATCTCTCATACTGAAAAATTCATCCTCTTCACAGTCTATTCAAAGGATGTGAAAAAGGACATTACAACCACAACAACCTCACTACCTTCTATCTATTAGAAGCATAATACAGAAGCGAAAGAAGGCATTATTTATTCACCTACAATGGTGCCTAAACAATTCCCCATCAATCCCAAAGAACACAAGTTGGTGGAACATATTCAATCCCACCAACAACAGGTTCTTGACAACCTTCTAGAGACCAAGCATCACAACTTCTCCAACAAGGAACACAACTCACCAAGATTCAGATTCATAAAACTCTTTCCCCTCTTACACGGGCACTCAATGCAATGGATACCATTGCTTCCTAAGGGGGGAGGATTGATCCTGGTGGATATTGGTGGCGACCCACCTGTTCCAAATTCCAACTGGCTCATCTTGACAATTTTTAGTTCAACATATGTCTCTGTAATGGGGAAATTTCTTTGTAATTTTGTTTTCTGCACTTATGGGGTTGTCCTGAATCCCTACACAACATCTGGGTGGATATTGGTGACCAACCACCTATTCCAACTGGTTTATTTTGGAAGTTTTCATGTTAGTACATCTTTATGTACTTCTAGGGCTGTTTTGGGGATATAATTTTTTTTTTCTTATCTTTCCATAGTCAAACTGTAGACAAAGTCATTGTTTTATGGAACAATGTGTATTTCTCTAAAATACCTTTCCAATGGGATATCACACACCTAAAACAAAGATCATATGCAAAAGTTACGACCCTGGGAAGTTAATGTACTAACTTACCCCAACAAGGCCCACACGACTTTTGGCGCTTCATCTCTTCGTGTTATTTTTTTGGATGTCTAGGGTTTTTTCATTCATGTTTATCATAAAAAGGCCTTCAGAGCCTCATTTCAATCATATTCTTGCGAATTAGCGTAGCCATCACATCTCTTCTTAGAGATAAAGCTTCCACCAATCGAGTGAGTTTGCACTCTGTATTTTTACAGTATTTGTACATTTCTTTCATTAATAGAAATCATGTATCATTGTATTTATCTGTTTATAGAAATTTTTATGTGTATTTCATTGTAAAATATCTTCTTTCATTTCCTTCTTAAAATAATTCGGATCAATAAACCATAGTTCATTGATTTCTGCAATAAATATTTTAACAAAGACAATGATAGTAGGGGTGGATTTTGAGGAATACTATGCCGAGAGATTATGGGTAGTGTAGTTAGATGGGAATTGGACAATAAAACTTTTTGGAGCTTACAAAACCTAGTTATGCCACTTGGTTTGAATTTTATGCCCGTAGACCAAATTGTCCATATGTCCTTGAATGACTTGAGGAGGTGAGTTGCAACTTGCCATAAAAGAATATTCAGGTCTTGGATTGATGAACCATAAATTATGTTGTAATCATGGCACTAAATTAAATATACTAGGACTCCTCCCATATGATTCCATTTCCTGAAAAATAGTTTGTTGGAGGATCTTTAGAACTAGGGTTTTTTAGTAAGGCATAGTGCAATTTCTGAACTAGGGGTGGATTTTGAAGAACATTGTGTCAGGTGATTGTGGATAGCATGGTCATATGGGAGAGCTTGGAAAAACACACATGCATTTGATTTGGACTCCTGAAACCATAATACATCTAGGGTTACCCCTCACCTATGATTTCATTGCACAAAAAATGTCTTGTCTAAGGATCTTTGGAACTAGGGTTTTCCTTAGTGAGGGACACTGCAATTTCTGAACTAGAGGTCAATTTTGAAGAAATTTGTGTTGGGTGATAGTGGGTAGAGTGTTCATGTGATCCTTGGCAAAACAAACTTGAAGGACCTTATAAAACTAAGTTATTCTACTTGGTTTGGATTCTATGCCCCTGGACCAAATTGTTAATATGTCCCTGAATGGATTGAGGATGCGAGTTGCAAATCACCATAAAACAGTAGAGATGCCTTAGATGGATGAATTTTAAGTTGAATTAGATTCATAACATCAAATTAAATCTAGTGGTACCACTCCTCTATGATTCCATAACACAGAAAATAGTTTGTTGGAGGATTTTTCAAACTAGGTTTCTCCTAAATGAGGAACACTGCAATTTCTAAACTAAGGGTTGATTTTGAATAACTCTATGTTGGGATATTGTGGGTAGTGTGGTCACATGGTCCTTATGTAAACATACTTTCTGTAGCTTACAAGAATCAGATATGTTGTTTAGTTTGGATTTTATACCCTTGGACCAAATTGTCGATATGTCCCTGAATGACTTGAGGAGGTGAGTTGCAACTAGTCATAAAGCTCTAAACAAGCCTTAGATGGATGAAAAATTAGCTATGTTGTAATTGTGACATAGGATTAAAGATATGGATACCCGTCCCTTTTTATTTTGTTCCTCGTAAAATGGTTTGTTAGAGGATATCTAGAGCTAGGATTTTTCTCATTAAGGGAGAGTACAATTTATGAACTAGGGGTCAATTTTGAGGAACACTATATCAAGATATTGTGGGTAGTGTGGTCATGTGGGCCTTGTAAAAAAACACTTACGGGTGCTTAGGTAACTTATTTATGCCACTTGGTTTTGATTTTGTTAATATGTCCCTGAATGGCTTGAGGAGGAGAGTTGCAAATTTCCATAAAAATCCAATTGGGCCTCCAATGGACAAAGTGTAAGTTTTGTTGGACTCTTGATACCAGATTACATCTACGGGTATTCCTCCCCTATGATTTTTTTTTCAAAAAAATGGTTTATCGGAGTATATTAAAAAATAGGGTTTTTCCTAGTGAGGCATAATGCAATTTTTGAAATAGGGGTCGATTTTGAAGAACAATGTGTCGATCGATTGTGTAGTGTGGTCACGTGGACCTTGGAAAATAAACTTGAGAGATCTTATAAAACTCAATTATGTAGCTCATTTTGGATTTATGGACCATGATCAAATTATCAATATGTCCCCGAATGGCTTGAGGAGGAGAGTTGAAACTCTCCATAAAACTATAAACGAGTCTCCAATGGATGAATCATTAGTTTCATTAGAATCCAAAATACATATCACAGCTAGGGGAACCCCTCTCCTATGATTCTGTTTCCCAAAAAATGGTTTGTTTGAGGATCTCCAAAACCAGGGTTTCATTGAGTAAGGCATAATGCAATTTCTGAACTAGGGGTTGATTTTCAAGAACAATTTGTCGGGTGATTGTTGGTAGTGTGGTCATGTGGGCCTTGTAAAAACACACTTGTGGGCGCTTAAGGAACTTAATTATGCCACTCAGTTTGTATTTTATGCCTCAAGACCAATTTGTCAATATGTCCATGAATGGCTTTAGGAGGCGAGTTGCAACTCACCATAAAACTTTTTTCAAGCCTTAGATGGGAAATCATTAGTAACGTTGGAATCCTGACACCATATTACAGCTAGGGGTACTCCTCCCCTATGATTTCATTACCTAGAAAACATTTTGTTGGAGGATCTCCACAACTAGAGTTTTTTTCAATGAGGTAGAGTGCAATTTCTAAATTGGGGGTCAATTTTGAAGAACACTATGTTGGGAAATTGTGGGTATCATTGTCATATGGGCCATGGTAAAAAACACTCTCAGGAACTTACATAAATTAGTTATTCCACTTATTTTGTATTTTATGCCCTAGGACCAAATTGTCAATATGTCCATGAATGGATCGAGAAGACGAGTTGCAACTTTCCATAAAACTCTAACCGAGCCTCCGATATATGAACCGTTAGTTGCATTGGACTCTTGAAATATGATTACATTTAGGGGTACCCCTCCCCTATGATTTTTTTGCATGAAAAATAGTTTGTTTTAGGATCTCTGTAACTATATGGTTTTTCTTAGTGAGGCACAATACAATTTTTGAAGTAAGGGTTGATCTGAAGATCATATCATGTTATGTGCACTTCTTTTCTTATCATATTGTCTCATAATGGATCTCTTATGTGCACCTTTTGGACTGATATTGTGGATGATTTGATTATTTGGGTGGATGTTTCACAAAACTAGGGTTTCATCATTCATAGAAACTTGGTCTAGTAAGTGTTCCCTTTGAAGTATTTATGTTTTATTCATGGTATTTATGTAAATTCTCTATTAAAGTGGAATTAAGTGCATGTTGTCTTGTTTCCTTGCAAAATTTTTTTTAGAAACCCTAAGGAAGGATTAAGAAGGTTTGAACTAGGCTTACAATTGGATTATCCTAGGGTTTTGATCTTCAAGTCTTCTCTTATCTTTATCCTCCATTAATTATGTTGTATTGACTTCATATGCCCAAGAATTCAATACAACAATAGTCTTTTTCATTTAAAATAGATATAAAATCCTAATTTAATTCTCTCTCTCTAACGATTTGCATTACTTAATTTTATAAGAAGGAAGACATAAATAAAGATTATACCTTAAAAATATGAAAAGTGTCTTATAATCTACTAAGAAACCTTGAATTTGTAACAGGTTCGAGGTATGTACGGTGTCAGTAAGTGAGCACATATCTATGTAGAAAGTGTTATGGAGTGTCAAAATGGGGGGTGAAATAGAAATGTTTTTTATATATACAATATCTTAGTCCAAAACATCATTTTTCTCTCTTGGTGGAGACATTTTTACACATTAATCCATCATTTTGACTGAGACATTTTTATACACTTATGAATCTCAACTAAGATTTTATCATTATTCTCTATCGATAGTTTATCAAAAAATTTCCACCATTTTTCATAAAGTGCAAGACATTTTCATGGTAAAACCCATACCCTAGCTGAAGGTTTTTTATTTAATTATAAGGGTTTTCTAGAATGTCTAGTTTTGTGGTCATTTTATGTTCTAACGAACACCACATTGTGTTTAGTTTACAATTTGTCAAAAAAATCCTATCAAAAAGTAGCTTAAACCTAGGTTTTTGAAAATGAAAGATATCTTTAAGTTGATTTATGTACATATCATTCAACCATAGTTTTTATACCCAAAATTTATTTATTTGACTAAACCCAAATTTATAAATTACATGCTAACTTCATATCTGAGTGAGGAGTTTGTATTTAACTCATAGTTTCTATAATAATAAACTTTTCTATGGAATCTCTCAAATTTCTTCCAAGACTCTTTGAATAAGCTCTGAAACCAAGCCTTACAATAAAAAGAAACTATTGTCTATACCAATGTTGTGAAGATGAGATTATTCAATTTTCAACAATTAAATTTGTCAATAATTCTCTTGCATATAATAGAGGGATTCCATGCCTACTATTATATGGTTCTCAACACAAATGTCGGAATTACAACTAGATGTTGGCACCCAAAGTTTTGGGTAAATATCGTTGTTGGGTCACTATTTTGGCTCAATCTACACTACCAATTAGCCTTGTTTTTTTCCATTCTAACCTATCCTTACCAATCCCTTTTCTATATTTCCTTATATTTTAAAGTTAAAATTCCAATATGATCTACTAGGTATTTTATTGTTTAATTTGTTCATTTCTCTTACTCTTTAGTGAATTAGAGAAGTACAGGAATGGTTTTAATAATGATGGTTCATGTAGTTTGAATCCTATAGTGGGAATATTCCTATTCTTGTAGTACTATTGGAATTCTATAGAGACCTATTTCTAGAAGCAATTTTTCCATGGCATTTTTGGACAAATGAAGATGAAGTTGGTAGATGCAAGACATGGGTTTTGTGAAAAATGTCCCAAATTGAGTAAAATGTGGCTATATTTTCAAATAAGGATATGGTTTGGGAGATATGGGAATATCTTCAAGATGTATTTTCCAAGAAATCCACAGGATCCTATAACTGCCTCAATGGTTGGGATATTCACTAAACACTCCATTTGATTCAAAGATATGGGTTTTGTAGAGAATTGAGTACACCTGGACATCCACTATCCAGATTAGCCAACATGACATCGGTGATAATGCTATTCCTGGTCAACAGTCCAACCAATTCCTATAGCATGTACAAGTTTGTTGTGATTTCATGTCTTCAGTCATGAAATTGTAACAAAATGAATTATTATGAAATTTTGTTGTTCGAATTGGTTTTTCTGAAGCTAATGTTGTAATGTGTCGACTATCCTTAGTATATTGCAATCGGATTGGAATTTAAGAATTGTCACTTTTTAATTTGAATGTCATTGTATAAATACCAGAGGCATTCATGCCTCAACATATGTATTGATATAATGATAATAACATCAAGAAGGAAGGATATCACACTTTGCCCAACATCTATGTGCCCTGTTGATTTTCGAATATAAATACTGGTTTATGCACCTTTATCTATTGATTTTCTATGCTCATGGAAGGAATAATCCTAAGAGAAGAAATATCCCCTTTCATCTCATAAATAGTGCCCTAGTTTGTTTTGTTTATTTCCTCCCAGTATAATTAATTGTAATTTTGTTATTGATAGTAATTTTTTTAGTTCGATTCTTGTAGACAATTCAACATAATTCTATAGTGAGGTTAGTTAATTAATGTTGTAGTTTATTCATTCCTGTAGTTTAACTAATTCTTGTGAATAGGAAGTTTCATGCTTGATTATGTGACGGTTAAATTAGTGATTCTCTGGACAAGAATCGTTAAGAGCTGCAGATTGGTGCAATTGGTGATTTCCATTCTTCATTGATCAACAATTGCCCATGATAGGTACCTTGATCACATGAATTAGTTTTTTATTTTGTTTCTTCTATTTTTAGTTGAAGGTTGTTGATCTAACCAACAGAGTAGATCCAACAGAGTACTGTTGAATATAAAAAATTTATTCAAACTACAATTCTATCTTAGAATATTCTTTGTTAGATGAGAAACCATTTTTAGAGAGTTATGATTTGATTTAATGCTGGTGTGAGTTTGTTTAATTATTGAGTTCAATTTCATTTAATATCGTTTCGATTGGAAAACTAGTTTCTGCAATATCAGATCAACACGCTTAATTTTCAATCCTTGGTCATGGAAAAGAAAATATTACCCTCTAAACAATATATTGTTAATAGCTTCATTTCTATACATACCTGCCATTTAATTCCTCGTTGATTGGAAAATTTCTCATGTTAAGAATCTTTTATGCATTACTTAGCTGTAGCCGTTTTCATCAACATGTAAATCTTAAATTAATCTCTTATCCTACATATACTTTTCTTGCATCTCACAAGATTACGAGCCCTTGGATTCATAATTTAATGTATGGAATTTATGCATTTAAATATTCCTACATTTTTTGCATCATTTTCAGAGAGATGCTAAAGGGATTAGAGCATTCATAGTTCATTTTTTTAGTTTTTCTTTTATGTAAGTGTGTTTTTTTATTCATGGAAAGACAAACTCACATAAAAAAATGACTTGGTGACAACAAGGTCTTAATCACATGACGAGTTCATGTACATGAAGTATTTTTGTAGTTAATATCATCTAATCTCTTCAATATATGAAGTTAAATTTTTGTAGGTGCAGTAAAAACCCATGTATACTAATACATTTATGAGCAAGACCTCCAAACCAATAGGAAAAACTTAAGAATGTTCAAGAATTTGTTGAGAAAGGGAAGGAATTCCACCATAACAACCTTCTCAAATCCTTTTCCACAATACAAAATTGCCACCCGTGACGAGTCTTCATTTCAAAAATTAGTGGAGGAACAGAGGATCCATGAAAATATGCTACAAGAGGAGGATCTAGAAATTTCTTATAGTAGTCCTTGTGAGTAGATATAAGATATCAAAGAGTCATGAACAATATCAGATGAAGATCAAATACTAGATCCAGAGATTGAATTTTTTTTGGCATGTTTATCCCTAGATCCTTTGTGCATTACCAATTGTGATGGTCGTCTTTCAAAAGAAAGTTATGGCATGAAAACCAAGGGAAGCCAAGGAGACAAAGAATATATTGAAACTTGGTTCCAAATAGTCATCATGCCATAGTACCAATCCATATTTTGACAATTCTTGGCATTATCTCCACAAGAGAAGCTAACCTCTCGTAACTCGGTAATTATCAAGGTATAGTTTTTAGATTTGGATATGATTTTAGTTGAGACCCTATGATGTAAATGGATGCATTGGAAGAAATCACACACTTGAAAGAGATTTTCTTATCTTCCAAGTAGACTATGATATGGTAGAAAAATAAACAAATAAATAAAATAGTAAAGAGAAAAATAAGTTTGATTGTGAAAACCAGGATTTTTGGTGCAGTTAGGCACAAACTTTGCTTGAAAACCAGGTTTTTGGATGGAAAGGTTCACAATAAAATTTTGGATGCAGTTTTTGGTTCAATACTTCATTTATATTTATTCAGTCATTTTTTATTAATATCGCATTGGATGATGGGGGATTTGTTAAGGACCTCCTTCCAACAATCTTGGGCCATCAACTCAAACTCCTTATTTGGGTACCAAGATCAAAGATTTTTATAATGCCTTGGAACTTGTATGCCTCAATGGCATGTTTCCTCCTTGAAAATATTGGGGATTCATTAATGCTTCTTGAATATCACATCCTAAAATTTAGTCAACGTCAACACATCTATTCATGCATGATAGGATGCATTGAAGTACCTTGATTCTCATTGACATTATTCATCCAGATTATTTTCAGAATGAAATGAAAGCAGAGATATTACAATGAAATATTACAACACATAAAAATTACCAGAAACAGAGAAATACAACAACACATGATTTCTATTAATTAAATAAATGTACAGAGACTATAAAAATACAAAGTGCAAGAATTGTTAGAATGGTGACAACTTTATCTCTGAGGAGATATGTGATGGCTACACTCATTTGCAAGAACATGACTACAATGAGGCTCTGAAGGATTTTTTATGATAAACATGAATGCCAAAATGCAATACATCCAAAAACCTAAATCTAGGAGATGAAACGCCAAAATTCATGTGGGCCTTGTTGGGGTAAGTTAGTACATCAACTTCTTGGGGTCGTAACTTTTGCATATGATCTCTGTTTTAGGCATGTAATAGCCTGTTGGAAAGTTATGTACATTAATCTGTAAAACTCTAACTCTGCTTACAGTTTGACTATGGAAAGCTAAGAAAACATTGTTTAGGACCCCAAAACGACCCTGGAAGTACAAAAAGATGTACTGACATGAGAACTTCCAAAATAATCCAGTTGGACTAGGTGTTCAACCACCACTATCCACCTAGATGTTATGTATGGATTCAGGACAACCCTGTAAGTGAAGAGCCCACACTTACAAAGAAATGTCCCCATTACAAAGAAATGTGTTGAACTGAAAACTGTCAAGATGATCTAGTTGGAATTTGGAACAGGTGGGTGACCACTAATACCCACCTAGACCAATCATCCCCCTTAGGAAGCAATGTTCTCCATTGTGATGAGTGCCGAAGGAAGAGGGGGATTTTTTTTCTAAATCTAAATCTTGGTGAGCTGTTTGCCTTGTTGGAGAAGTTGCGTTTCTTGGTATGTGGAAGGATGTCACGAACCTGTTGCAGGAGGGGTTGAATTTTTTCCACCAACCTGTTGTCTATGGGCTTGACGGGGCATTGTGTAGGCACCATTGTAGGTGAAGAAACAATATCTTCTTTCTCTTCTATAATATGCCTCTACTGGATAGAAGGTGTTGAGGATGCAGTGGTTGTAGTGGCCTTCTATGCATCCTTTGAAAATAATGCGAAAAGGATGAATTTTGCAATATAAGGGATTAACTTGTGGCACTGTTTTGGTGGAACAATAGTTGGAACTACCTTTGGTATCCTATAGATATGACCCCCTAGAGTAATAATGACACTACATGGTCGAGACTCATAAACAACATGATGTTTCCACATGTATGGTTGGTGAAAAACAACATCACATACATAAAGAGGGGAAACATCACACACTACCTCATCCTTGAAGGGATGGATGCCATAAGACATGAAACAATGTTGGCTGACACAAAGATCTTGTCCTTGGTGAAGCCACCTGATGTTGTATGGTTGTGGGTGTGGTTTTGTTGACAACCCCAATTGTTTTACAACCTCAACTAAGATGAGGTTCTTCTGGTTGCTGCTATAAAAAATGAAATGCAATGGGGTACCATTCACCCACATATGTGAATGGAAGAGGCCCTCCCCCTGTTCAGGATCTACTAGTTCTTCTAGTTGAATTGTTGTGGTCGTGACAGTAGCAGTGGGGTCTACATCGATGATCTATCTATTTTAAATATTTTCTAGATTAGATTCAGAATCAGGGTTCGACTCCTTGTCTTTGACCTTAGCCACAAATGACTGTTTTGAGTGAAATTCATCGGTGTTGTGCCAGGGGATTTTGTGGAAGCCGCACCACTTCTTAGTGTCATTCTTCATATTTCCTTCACCCTTATTTTCCTATGTCTTGGATTGATTGTTGGGAGGCTTTTAGTTAAGGTTGTATTTACCATGCTTTGGTTGTTGTTTATTTTCATAACCAAACTCCAATTTGTTTTGGTGCCAAAATTTCTTCTCGATTTTGAAAACATACGATAGGTAACTCCCAATGATGAGATGCTTAGGAAATTCATTTCCATTTGGATGTACCTATGCAGAGCCCCACGATATTTCAGAACCAGATGTCACTCGAAGTCTTTGATACCCAAATTGGTGCACAAGGTATGGAAAGTATTTGTGAACTTTGAAAATGTTTGGATCTTCTCTTACTGTAGTGTGGTCCATCTCATGTATTGGTATTCATAGTTATCAATAGGGTAGTATTGTTCCTTGACCGCATCCACAAAAAAATCCCAAGTGGGATTGGTGTCATATATTCCAGATTCCCATGTGGAACTTTGTTCCCAATAAATTTCCCACCAATGTTTGACATGGGGGAGAGCCTTGAGGAGTGCGAAGGTGATTATTCCCCTATTAGAAAAATTGTGAACAAAGAAATAACCTTCTAGAAGATTTAACCATTTTACTAAGGCATCCACATCTATATGACCTTCAAATACAGGAATATCAAAATTAACTTGTACCTTGAAGGGAGAGGTTTCTCCAAAGTGGTCTCTTGATGAAGATATGCATGCTGCTATTGGCAGGTGTTGAAGGATGTGGGAAAAATCTCCATCATTTCATCCGTATGTCATGTGAGAGCCTGCTCAAGCATCAAGTTAATAGAATCTTCTTCTCCATAATTTTTATTTTCTACCGCCATAGAGGGTTTCTTGGGCATGGGAGAGCCATTTTACTCAAGAGATATAAGCTCAAGACCCAGCTTGCTATACTCATACCTCGTCGGGGGCATGCACTAAAAAACTATCAAGCGTAGCCTACTTTGATACCACTAATCCATATTATTTTTAGAACGAAATGAAGGCAGAGATATTACAATGAAATACACATAAAATTGTGAGAAACAGATAAATACAACAATGCATTATTCCTATTAACGTTATAAATGTAAAAAGACTACAAAAATACAGAGTGCAAGACTCGCTAGAATGGTGGCAAATTTATCTATGAGAAGAGATGTGATGACTATGATCATTCGCAAGAAGATGATTACAATGAGGCTCTGAAGGCCTTTTTATGATAAACATGAATGCCAAAACCCTAGAAATCCAAAAGCATAACCCTAGGAGATGAAACAAAAAAGTTCATGTGGGCCCCGTTGGGGTAAGTTAGTACATCAACTTCCTGGGGTCATAACTTTTGCATATGATCTCCATTTTAGCTGTGGGATTGCCCATTGGAAAGTTATTTTCAATAAATACACATTATTCCATCAAAATATAAATATGTTATAGTTCGAATGTGGCAAGCCAATAAAACATTGTTTAGATCCCCAAAATGGCCTTGGAAGTGCATAACCAAAAATTACAAAGAAATTTCCCCATTACAGAGAATCGTGTTGAACTGAAAACTGTCAATAGGAGCCAATTGGAATTTCGAATAGGTGGGTGACCACCAATATCCATCTAGATCAGTCATTGGTGGGTAATATCACAATGGTTAATGGAATCCATTAATTGTCTGTAATCCAACAATTCCTCTCCATGTTTGAATTCAAGAAATTTTTTTCACATGGAAGGGAATGTATAGAGAGGGGTAAATACAAATATTTTTGTAGCAGTTCAACCACGAAAAGCATGAAACATTCATTTTTCAATTCTTTATAGATTATGCTCCTAAATTATGAAATAAGAAGTCATATCAGTCTTTTAAAGGTTGAACATCTACATCATCGATCCATTTTAGCAACAATATTCAACATCCTTGGTATATTCACTCTTCACAACTCCATGTCTTCCTACAAATCATGCACATTCCAACCATGCAAGTTTTTTCAAACGAACAATAAAGTAGTCGGAGGCAAGATAATTGTGTTTCTTCCTAGTTCATTGAAAGAGTGGGAAGTTGATGAAAATTGAAATACTAGATCTTGTTTTGATTATGATTCTATAACCCGCTTCTACCCACCATTTTTTATCCTACCTATTCTCCTATATTATATCTTCTCCTTGTCATCATATAACCAATGAATCAAAACTCCCATTTTTTTCCTATCATTCAACTACAACCTAAATCCATCAAATCATGAATAACACAATCATATTCTGAACATAACCCATGCATGATTTGATACCCTTTAATTTTTATTTGATAAACTTTTTTTTTTCTATCTGCTCTCCCAAATGGCCACTTCCCATAACTCATTTTCCATTCACACCCATTCAATGTTTAGTACAGAGTTTCCAATACTGTGTGTCTCAACATTTGCATGCCATAATTATTCATGTTGAATGGGGAATATTGTAGATGGGTAAAGGAAGTATATGCACAATTACTCAATTCAAAATATTAACAAGTTGACTAAGCCAGGGGTGTACCATGATCATGGATCAAGAGAAATGGTGGAACCCATTATTCACATCACATAAATACTTGACCTATGAGGGGAGGTATGTGAAAAACGTAGGAGTCATAGTTCTAAAAAATGATTGAAAGGGTGTTAATCATGACAATAATGAAGAAGGGCTTCATTTCTCCTGCGAGAAAGTCAAGAAGGAAACTTGTGAAAAAGACTCCAGAAATAGAACTCCCATTGCTCGAAGGTTCATGCAAAGTATGGAAACAGAGATTAGGGCACACATTGCTCATAATTTAGCCCTTGTTCCCAAATGAAGCATAGTAAGTCAGTCACCCATCAAATTAGAAAATCAACATGAAGAAGAAAGCTATTTACTTCATATATTTTTAGAAAACCTAAGAATATGAGGACAAATATTTCAGAACCTTATAAATTTATGCTTCTAAATTAGAATGTTGAATCTTTTAAGTGATTTGAATATGGCACATCAATTACTTGATATTCCAAATGTTGATATAGGACATGAGGCATCCATCAAACAAGCAACTTATTCAAATTGTTTTATCCATTTATCACCTATAAAATTGAAAAGGAAGGGTAGGAAGATTAATAAGTTGAAAGAGGAACTCCAAGAATTACTATCCTATATCAATATGTAAGAAAACTGAAAATATAATGTTGAGGAAACATAGTCAAGCTTCAGAAAGATAATGAAAGTTATATTTTCGAAAAAAGAAAGTTGCACATATTGGTATAGAACAATGAAAAAAAGAGAAGTAAAAAGGGGATGTAAAATAAGAAATCTCAACATACTCATAGATTCCATTAGACTCTCCTAGAATACGTGAGATTGATTCAATTTTTCCAAATTTTGCAAAACCACAAGTTGAATTTTTTTGCATGAGGACATGAAAAAGTGTAGGAGTGGGGGAGATGTTGGTTCACTTTTTATGGTTCAATTTACACTACCAATTGGCCTCCTTTTTGTCCATTTTAACCTATCCTTACCGATCACTTTGCTATATTTCCTTATTTTTTAACTTAAAAAGCCAATACAAGCTACAATGTATTTTATTTCTTAATTCATTGATTTCTCTTACTCTTTAGTGAATTAGAGAAGTGAAGGAATGGTTGTACTAATGATGGTTCATGCAATTTGAATCCTATGGCAGGCATCTTCATATTTCTATAGTACTACTGGAGTTTTGTAGTGGTCTGTTTCTAGAAGTAGTTTTTCCACAACATTTTCGGAAAGATGAAGACGAATTTGGAAAATCCAAGACATGGGTTTTGTGTAGAATATCCCAAATTGAGTATCAGATGGTCATATCTTAAAAAATGGAAATGTTTTGGGATATTTGGGAAGATCTTCAAGAAGAATTTTCCCAAAAAACAATAGGATCCTGTAACTGCCTCGACGATTGGGATATTCACCAAACGTTCCAACTGATTCAAATATATTTATTTTGTAGAGAATTATATACACATGGACATACATTATCCACATTGGCCAACATGACAACAATAAGAGTGCTATTCCTAGTCAACGCTCCAACCAATTCTTGTAGCATGCAAGAGTTTGTTGTGATTTCATGCCTTCGGTCATGAAATCGTAATAGAATGACTTATTATGAAATTGGTTTGTCCAAATTGGTTTGTCTAAATCTAATGTTGTAATGTACTAACTATCCTTAGTATATTGCATAGGATTGGAAGTTAAGAACTGTTGTTTTTTAATTTGAATTTCATTGTATAAATATCAACGACATTCATGCCCTAACATATGGATTGATAGACTGGTAATAAAATCAAGAAGGAAGCATATTGCACTCTATTCAACATCTATGTACCCTATTGATTTTGGAATATAAAGACTAGTTTATGTTCATTTATTTATTGAGTTTCTGAGCTCGTAACAAGAATACTTCTGAGAGAAGGTAGGGCCCCCTTCATCTCATAAATAATGCCCTATTTCATTTTGTTTATTTCCTTTCATTATAATTAATTGTAATTTTGTTATTGATAGTAATTTGTTAAGATCGATTATTGTAGACAGTTCAATAGAATTCTATAGTGAGGATAGTTAATTAATGTTGCAGTTTATTCATGCTTGTATTTTAGTTTACTCTTGTGAACTTGAAGTTTCATGCTTGATTTTTTGACGGTTTAATTTGTGATTATTTGGACAAGAATTGTCAAGAGCTAGATATTGGTGCAACTAGTGATCACCATTCTTCACTAATCAACAACTACATGTGATAAATACCTTGATCATATGCATTAGTTTTTTATTCCGTTGCTTAATTTTTTAGTTGAAGGTTGTCAATCTAACCAACAAAGTGGATCCAACGGAGTATTGTTGAATATTAAAACTATATTCAACCTACAATTATACCTTATAATATCCATTGTTAGAAGATAAACCATTTTTAGAGAGTTATGATTTGATTTAATGTTTGTGTGGATTTGTTTAATTCTTGAGTGTAATCTCATTTGATGTCGTGTGAATTGAAAATTTAGTTTCTGCAGGATCCTATCAACATGCTTCATTTTCAATCCTTGTTCATGAACATGAACATAGTACCTTCTGAAGAATAGATTGCTAAGAGTTGCAGTTTTACACATACTTGTCATTTAATTCCTCATTGATTACCAAACTACTCAAGTGAAGAATGTTGTTTGCATTAATTATCTGTAGTTGTTTTCATAAGCACATAGATCTTATATTATGATCTGATCCTTCCATATACTTCTCTTTCATATCACAATCTTACAAGCCCCCAGATTGATGATTTAATGTATGGAATTTATGCATATAAATATCCGCACAATTGCCCATTTGTAGAAATGAAGTTGTGCACACTTATTTTAGTTTTACACATGATTAAACCATTGTGTGAGGGGTCATAGGAGGTACACATGCTAGATCAAGTTGTTTTAATGTGTGCCAGTTCTAGTTCTGCCAATGCACAACAACCCAAGTTTTGTGATGCGCACCAAAAACTAAGAAGACACTAGATACATTACAGAATCAACAAAAACTCTTCGAAAAATATTCCCTAATGATTACCTCATAAAATCAAAGGGATCATGGAGTAGTAAGAAGACGATATGGAAATGTAGTTTATATTTCCATGATTCCAAAGAGGCTACATGGAATGCATGCAAGTGACAAAATAATTCGGGACTGATAGTCAACAGAGTGAGTGGAGTAGAACTGAAAGTGACCGAGCACCAGAGATAGGATTAAAAGGAAGCAAGGGTGGCAAAGAAAGATTTTGTTGTTCGATGGTTGAGGTAGTTATCTCACAAGTGAGAGTTGTTGTAAATGTTACTGAGCTCAATATGAGCCTATGGTTTGTAATGTCTTTGGTTGTAAGTCTAAGTCTATCATAGATGCAAAGTTTGAAGAAAATGAATGGAAATATGTCATATAATATTGGGTAAATGTGTGAGAGAGCAAGGATTTTTTGCTTTCAATTGATGAGTTGATTAATGTATGTCTTTGATGGTTGAATAAAGATACTAAAGCTACAATGATTTACATTCTATGTCTTATTTTTCTGATGTCAATTGAATGTCTATGTCGATGTTTCATGATGCTAATGGTCAAGTGTGAATCAATGGAAAGTATTAATGTTGACCTAAATGGATTCATGTCTATTTAACCATTCATTACTGACACAAGACTAGATGGTATTTGTGATCCTCATGGCATCTCGGGTGAGACCTTGTTCAACCTTGGTTGAAGATTAATATGTCGATGCCTTGGGGTTTTTGTTACTAATCTGGACTAGCACTGGGTCATTAAATCACCAGTGTTAAGGAGGACATGTGAAATCATGAAACAACCCAACAAATGGTTCCATATCTAGGACCTAAAGGTTTTGTATTGAATGATGAAGGAAAAGAATGATGTGGTATCATCTCATGAATAAATTCAAGATTGGTTGACTATGAAGGAACATGCATTTGCTGAGTGGGAAAATCAAGGTATGAATGTCAATGTGAAGCGATGGAAGGACAAGTATATTTATACTGATATGCATGGAATTTTCTTTTTTGAATTTGTCTATCTATTGTACAAATGGTTGAAGAGGCAAACTATTGCTAATACTTCTTTAAGGCCTCAAGAACCACTGGTTTGGGATCAAATCACAATTGATAAATTTAAGACATTGGATAATAAGTGGACTCGAGCAATTGATTTATGGTTTTCTTAGGTGAATTAATATTATGTAACTGACTTTGCTATTGAATACACTAATTCTTTTAGTGAGGCTGAAAGGAAGTTTATTGAAGGACCTTGGAAAGAGTTGTTAGAATAAATCTCATTCTGGATAAAGATGTTTTTTGTTGAGAAGGGACTAATGCAAAAGGATCCCAACATGATGCATGAGTAGAATCCCCTAGCATTGGTGGGGGATGAGAAGACAAGGGAAAAGTGAGAGAGGATATGGATCCATTGAGGAGGATCCATAAGTTGTTGAGATGAGGTGAGGAATCTCCAAATCTCCCTAGCTAGCCTCAGGGTCACCCATATGGCCTCTCATTGGAGTATGACTGTCGATACTGCCAAATTTAAAACTCCCTCTCAGCGAGGGAGTCATTCTCAGCCACACCAATCTTGCCTCACAGCTACACAATTTGTCTCGAGGTCAGAGGCTTGGTTAGGATATCAGCTACCTTTTTGCTCATGGCTATGTACTGTAACTTTACAGTTTTTATATGGACCAAGTATCAAATGTAGTGGTACCTCATGTCAATATGTTTTGACTTGTCGTGAAATACTGAGCTCTCTGTCAATTGTATGCAACTTTGGTTATCACAGTGAATTCCTTCGTCTCGATCTTGTCACCAAGCAACCTAGAAAAAAAAAATTGAGCCATACTATTTCCTTTCTAGCATCACTTGTTGCAATGTACTCAACCTCTATTGTACTCTGTGAAATGGATCCCTTCTTTCGACTTGACCAAGAGATCATAGCGGATCCTAAACTGAAGTAGTATCCAGACGTACTCTTCCGATCCACTGGGCTTCCTTCCCAGTCAACATCTGCATACCCATGTAGAAATAAACCACCACTGGATGTATATCTGAGACCATAAGTAATGGTCCCTTTGAGATATCTCAATATGTTCTTTGTTTTCACCCAATGTCTCTGTCTTGGTTCAGTCATTAACTGACTCATTTCAATCACTACATATCATATATCTAGCCTAGTGTGGATCATGTACATAAATGATCCAATCAACTGCCTATACATGGTGGGATCCACCAAATCTAAACCTATATCAAAATCATACAGCTTCTTTAGGTTGGTAACCATTAGAGTGGACATGGATTTGCAATCCATCATACCAAACCTCTTTAGTACATCCACTGTATATTTTCCTTGTGCTAAAAATATCTCGCCCTGTCTTTGCCATACTTCCAATCCTAGGAAGTAATGCATCAAGCCTAAGTCTTTCATCTCGAATTCTGAGGTTAGCTCCCTCGTACACCAGGCTATTAGCCCTTCATCTCCTATTAGAAAGAGATCATCAACATAGAATATTAGTATAACATGTTGGTTACCTCTTACCTTGAATTACATATTTTCATCAACATTGCTTTTCTAAAAGCTCGGGCTTTTAAGAAAGCCATCAATCCCTTCATACCAAACTCTGGGAGCTTTCTTAAGACCATACAATGCCTTCCTTAGCTTTCATACATGAGTTCCTTTTTTATGCAGTACAAAACCATCTGGTTTTTCCACAAAGACCTACTATTCCATCTTTCTATTCAAGAATGTTGTTCTTACATCCATCTGATGTAGCTTCCAACCAAGAACAAAAGCTAAAGTAATAATAGTTCGAATGGAGGTATACCTGGCTACAAGGGAAAAGGTCTCTTCATAGTCGATTCCTTCTTTCTGAGTGAAGCCTCTAGCTACTAATCTTTCTTTGAACTTTTTCACACTTCCATCCGCTGCATGTTTGATCTTATAGATCCATTTGGAAGAAACCACTAATTTTTATTTTGGCCTTAACAAAATGTCCCAAACATTGTTCTTTATAACAGACCTGTATTCCTGAACCATGGAATCCTTCCATTCTTTAAATTCATCTACTTCTTCAAATGAAGAAGGTTCAACATCACTAATGCTGCTCATCAGTGCAACATACCCTCCAAACCTATGAGGCCTCTTCCTTTCCTTGAAAGTTCCTTTGGGAGCAACTATCCTTTCTACTTCATGCACTATTTCTTTAAGCCACCATGGATTCCTTTTGGATGTAGGTTATTCAAGAGTTATTTCTAACACTTCAACGAGTTCTAGGGGCTCATTACTTGGCCCTTCACGAGGTTCCTCCCTCTAATCATCCGACTCTTCATTTTCAGAAGAGGGTGAAGTTGGCTGAACTTCTTTTGATTCTTGTTGAATCTCTCTAGATTTCTTAAATGTGGCTTTGTCATGGAAAGTCACATCTAGGATTAACTCTATTTTCCTCTGACCTGGTACATAAATCCCATAAGCCTTGGAGTTCTCATTGTACCCCACAAAAACCCCTTTCTTGCTTGAGTGTTCCATCTTTGTCCTCTTTTCTTTAGGGACATGAATATCCACAAGACACCCAAATATCATTAGATGCCCTACTTCAGGTTTGATCCCTGAGAAGACCTCTTCAGAAGTCTTGTCCTTCAAGATAGTAGGTGGACACTTGTTTTGAATATACACGGCAGTGGAGGTATCTTTTGCCCATAAAGAATTTGGCAGATCCTGGTCAAACATCATTACCTTCGATGCCTCACAACTTGTCCTATTTTTCCTCTCAGCAACTCCATTTTGATGAGGTTTATATGTCATGGTCAACTGTCTCTTGATTCCTACTGACTTGGAGAAATCCTCAAACTGGAGAGACTCAAACTATCCTCCATTATTTGTTCTAAGGATTTTGATGTGTTTCCATGTCTTCTTTTCAATAAAGGCTTTATACTCTTTGAATTTATCAAATGTGTCACTTTTAGCTTTAAGGAAATATATCCAATATTTTCTTGAGTAATCATCAATAAAAATGACATAATACAAACAAACATTGAGTGAGGGAGTTGACATGGGACCACATACATCAGAATGAACTAGATCTAAGATGCCCTGAGCTCTTTTATTACTACTAGGAAATGCTTTATTTATATTTTTACCTAGCTTACATCCCTTACAAATTTCATTTTTACTAAGAGAAATAGAGGGCATGCCACATACCATGTTCTGTAGATCTAGAAGAGATTTGTAATGAATATGTCCAAGTATTCTGTGCGACCACTTGCTGGAGCTAATCGCATCATGAGCCAATGCCTAAAATGACTGTCCTGACACAACGTACAGTCCTCCACTGCAAGTTCCAATGGGTTTTGTTGTACGTAAGTGGCTACCTTTAGCCCATAGTAGTGCCTTCATGTCCTTGAATATCACCCAATATCCCTTGTCCTCAAGGGTTTCAACTGGTAGTAGATTATTATTGAGCCCTGGAACATATAATACTTCATCAACATGAAGTCTAGTCCCAGATTCCAATATGAAGGAGATAGAGCCTACTCCCTGTATCTTGTAACATTTGTCATCCCCAAGCTCAACATGATCTACAAAACATTTTGTCTTGAAATTTGAGAGGATCTCCTTGTACCCTGTCATGTGCTTTGATGGACCACTGTCTACTAACCAAGTTTTTGACCTCGTAAAAACTGATCTAGATAAGGATGAAACCAAGTAATATTGTTTTCTATTTTCTTTCTCATTAGAAGGAATTTTTTGATTTCTTTTAGATTCATCATCCTCAACAGTTGAGGCATGATGTTTCCCTTTCCTTGGATATTTCTTTCTAAACCAACAATCTTTAGCAAAATTACCCAACTTATTACAACTAAAGCATTTAATCTTATATGTATCAATATTGTTGCCTTTGAATGTACCTTTGGTGTTTAGCTTCCTCTAAGAGCCTTTCTGGAAAGTGTCTTTCTTCTTTCCCTTGAATCTTGATGCTAAAGCTAAGTGCTCTTCTTTCATTGGCTCGCTCCTGGTAGCTGTGTGACTCTCCTCCTAGAGGCAATCATGCCATAACCTCTCAAACATGGGCTGAATATCTCTCCCACTTACACTGGATAAGAAGGTCTCCCATGAAGAAGGAAGACCGTAAAAAATGGCCTGCACTAAATCATCATCATCCAATATCACCCCTATGACAAAAATTTAATCTCTGATCTGGTCTATCCTGGAATAGAAAGATGCCACAGATTCACCTTTCTCCATATTTGAATACTTAATATTGTTCTTAAGTGTCCTCTTTTGACTTGGATCTTGTTTTTCATACAGATTCACCAAGGTATCCATACAGTCCTTGACAATCATTAACGAAGTCATTGCAGGCATTATGTTGTCTTTGACTGTCAGTCAAAGATGATTCTCTTGGACTTTTATTGACTCTTGGTGAAGGTCTCTCTTCCTGCATTATCCATGGGTTTCTCCACCACTGTGGTCACATATCGCTCAAGATTATTCTCCTCCAAGATATGTTTTAACTGGAGCTTCCACACATTGAAGTTGGTAGCTCATTCGAGCCTCTTCTTGACCTTGAATGAAATGGAGGATGCCATGGAATTCACACTGGAAACTTAATCAAGATATCTTGGATTAGTGTGTACCTGCTTCTGCACTTCAACACGCTTAACACACCCCTAAGCTATGATACCACATTAAATTTTGAGCTTGATTTCTTATGCAGATTAATTCTTTTATTTTCTTCAACACTTTGATTCCATCTTAATACACTTCAACAATAACAAATCATAACTGAATAGTAATAACTATGTAGATAATTAAGCATGCACATCAACAACACATATACCCTGGGGAAACCCTGTATAGGGAGAAAATCCCCTGCAAACAATATTCCTTTATTGCACTAATAATGTAATATCACTTACAAATATCCACCATGAATGTTCTTCTCTTAAAGAGATTTCCAAGATGACTATAACCTAACAAAGATCTAATAGACCTTTCTGAAATACACCTCTGATATGTTGCCTCTATTGTTGATATACAAAACTAATATGATTCTTTGGCATGTTGCCTCTTTATCACTGATATGTGCCTTTATTGCTTCACCCTTAACCTTCATATCAAACTATGTTGAAGAGAGGGGTTGACCTCTGCTTATATAGGCTGAAGAGGAGAAGTGTAAGGATCCAAAATAGTAACTTGTTAGCATGCTCTAATCATAACTCAACTTCATACTTTAGTTCGAACTTAGAACTAGACCTCAAACTAGTATACTTTAGTTAGAAAATAGAACTAGGCTTGAGACTTCAGTTACAACTCAGCATTACACTTTAGTTCAAAAATAGAACTAGACTTGAGACTGATATACTTTAGTTCCAAAATAAAACTAGACTTGAGACTTCAGTTACAACTCAACATTACACTTTAGTTCAAAAATAGAACTAGTCTTAAGACTTCAGTTACAACTCAACATTAAACTTTAGTTCAAAAATAGAACTAGACTTAAGACTTCAGTTACAACTCAACATTACACTTTAGTTTGAAAATAGAACTAGACTTGATACTTGAGTTGCAACTCAGAATTACACTTTAGTTCGAAAATAGAACTAGACTTTAAGAATTCAGTTACAACTCGACTCTTTACAAGGAAATTCAAATTTCTCTTCATGGTGGATAATGTTACGTGTGCCAACGCACTAGATCAATACATTTATATCATTTGCAATATTAGGAATATTGTTTGTTTCTAGCTCATAGGAATTTTATATTCAACCTAACTTTTGCTAGATGCCTTGACTTTTTCCCATGGATCACAAGGTTTGACTAGGCTCATAGGTGTTTTACGTTCTCCCCTAACTTTTTCACTAGTCTTTATATGCTCACAGAGGTTGTACGTTCCCCCTGAATTTTGCACTAGACTGTCTATGCTTATAGAGGTTGTACATTCCCTTTGACTTTTGCATTAGAATCACATAGCGTCTTGTTCATCCTGACTTTTGGTTTGAGTCATAGAGGTTGTACGTTCCCCCTGTCTTTTGTCAATACCTCACAATACTGGTTGATTCTCCAAATCTCCCTGGCTAGCCTCAACGTGGCCCATATGGCCTCTCATTGGACAATGACTGTCGATGTTGCCAAATTTAACAATACCTATATCTACTTGATAATGATTTTAACTATTTTACCAAGAATTCCATTTCATTGCCTTTGTTTCATTTAGTGTTTCATATTCTTGTATTGTGTCTTGTCTTGGAAACTCCATGTTTCTTATTGGTATAAGGATTGTGGATTGTAAATATTCCATGCCACTCATCTCATGGAAGTGGGAAACATTCAAGGTTTTATCATTCCTTCATTATTCATGAGAAAGCTTGCCAATTCAGGCTTCTAAGTTGTCTCTAAAAGTCTAAGTGGTGACCACTTATAACTTTCCCATACGAAAATGTTGTCAGGTATTTTAATAGCCACTCCTATATGGTTTCTCTCCCTTTGTCTTGTTGTTTTCCTCTATTTTCCTCATCCCATTTTGCATGGGTTTTCCATTGTGTTTTGTTAAGTGTTCATTCATCTTGCATTGTGGATTCTCTTATCAAACCCATATTTTTGTTAGGTGTAATGATGGAAAATCATACATATTTCATGCCCCTCATCTCAATGAAGTGGGGAAAAAAATGCATTCAAGGTCTACTCACTTCTTTCTTGTGAATAAGTGGGATTACCAATTTTTTCTTGAAACTCATCTAAACAATTTTGAGTGGTTGCCAAGACCTCCGCTTGATTGTCAATTTTTTCATATTTTTACCAGAACTCCCTTTCCATTTAATTTCCTATGCCTCATTGTTCACCTTTATCTTCCTCTTGTCTTTCTAAAAGGAATTTATCTGGTGTTTCATTTAGTGTTTGGTAATTATACCTTTTCTCTTGTCTTGTAAATCCCATATTTTTGGTAGGCGTAAAGTTGGAAGCCCATAAATATTTCATTCTACTTGCTTCATGGAAGTGAAAAACCCTAAATTCATTTTATGTCTCCTCACTTATTCCTTGCGCACCAAAGCAATTGCCAATTTGGGCTTCCAACATGTCTAAAATTTTTTTAGTGATGACCAAGACCTTTCCTTATTTGTCAATTTTGTAGTCTCTTCACCAAGTTCTCCCTTATGGATCCATTTCCTATATCTCTTTGTTCTCCTCTATATTTCTCTTTTCATTCTCTAAGACATTTTCCTTTAGTTTGGTGATCCTACCTTCTGAATTGTCTTGAAAACCCCATATTTTTGGTCGATGTAGAGATGGAATATTATAAATATTGCATTACACTCATCTCATGGAAGTGGGAAACCCTAAATTTATTCAAGTTCGCCTCACTTATTCCTTATGCATGGGTGGGATTTCCAATTTGGGCTTGTAATTTGTCTAAAAAAGCTAAGCAGTGACCACTTAAAGCTCTCCCTACTTGACAATTTTGATAATTATTTTTACAAAGTGCTTCATTATAGTTTTGTTGCCTCCACCTTCTTGTTCATATATGTATTCCTCTTCTCATTCAACAATGGGTTTTTGTTGTGTTTCATTTAGTGTTTGGTGTTCCTACATTGTGTCATGTCTTGAAATCCACATCTTTCTAGTAGGTGTAAGGATAGAGGCTTGTAAATATTCCATGCCACTCATATCATGGAAGTGGGAAACCCCAAATTCATTAAAGGTCTCCTCACTTCTCTACTGTGCATGTCCGGTCTTGCAAATTTGGGCTTGCAAGTCATCTAAAAAATGTTGAATGATGATCACTTATAACTTTGGGATTTTTTTGTCTTTTAACTAAAGCTTAAACCCTATGGATCTTAACCACTTTAAAACATAAAATTTAAAACCTTTTTTGGTCACCCACATGATAGTTTTGATTTATGATATGACAACTATGTCTAGGTCATCATGGTTATTTAATGTGAATAATTCTCTAGAGTGAGGGTCTTCTCTTCATTGGAGATGGAGATTTGAATAGTATCAATCTCCTATTTCTATATAGTCTTGAGTTATGCCTGATCCAAATATTTTTCTACAAAGAAATCATTGAGGAAAACCCACCGAATACTTCCCCATGGTCCATGGATGGTAAGCGATGAAAACCATATCCCCAAGGAGCATGAGAGTTGAACATGTGACCTCCTCAACTTTGGGGGAGAGTACACACATCCAACATCAAGACCAATTGAGATACCAATTGGGGTTGTGCCTGATCCAACTTGCGAGACGAAACACATGTATTACTAATATTTTTTTTGATCGAGTTAAAAATGTAACTGAATTATTGCTTCCATGAATAGCAGTTGATTTTACTTTCACCCGGACCCCACCATGCAATCCTTGGTGACACTAACCTGATCAAATAGTTAAAATATTGGCAGTTTGAGAGGAATTGCATCATTCCGATCATAGAGTATGCATAGATTACCAGAGTATATCAAGGATTTCTAGAACTAAGGTATTAAATGTCAATTTAATTATTATTTCATTATGTATATCTTTAGTTTTGAAAATTTGAATTCATGGGAATCATTGATTTTAATGTGTGTGTGTCTGCATGCGTGCAAATGCTCTCATGTGTGTGTATTTAGAGCTTGTATAGATCCCCTATGGAAAATATCACCCTACATATCCCCTCCTATTTGAGGATGAGTTGAAGCAAATCACCCTTGATAAGATATTTGGGTAGTGAAAATGGTTGAACAAAGAGATATTAGTTATTCCCCATGATAATTCCAATCGACAGTGTATTCCAATGATTCTAGAGAGTGTCAATAAATTTATTGATATTTGTTGTAGGGTGGGGCCACATAGTTCCGTTCTGTAGAGTGTCATCATGAGAAGCGAGGATAAACTATTGGGGATATATAACTGGGAGGTTATAATTTGTCGAGGGAAGATAATATGTGATATGTAGGGAGGTACCCAAGGGGATAACATATGTAATTTGGATATAAAAATGTATTAGACCTAATATGTAATTAAAATGAAATAATATTATAATAAGGTGTAGTTTGCATAGACCCCTAAGAATACTCATGAGAAATTATAAATACACACGAATATCATTTTGTTGGAGGTGTATTTAATTGTATTTTCTTTTAGCATGCATTGATTGTGGAGTGATTCCTTTCATAAAGACTATTTTATGGTATTACCCTATTTTAAGGGTTCTTATAAATTATAAATACTCATGAGAAAGTATAAATACACATGAATATCATTGTGTTGGAGGTGTGTTTAATTGTATTTTATTTTAGCAAGCATTGATTTTGGAGTGATTCCTTCCATAAAGAGTATTTTATGGTGTTACCCTATTTTAAGGGTTCTTATCTCTATATTCTTCGCCTTTTTCATGGTGAATGTTTGGATATATTTTGTGATTAAGTGTTTATCTCTGATTTTTTATGGTTTTATTATATATTTTATATACCAATGTTTAATAAAAGGATAATATGCAGTACACAGGGAGGTACCCAGGAGGATAATGTATGTAATGTGGCCATAATAATGGAGTAGACCCACTATGTAATTAAAATGAAATAATATAATAATAAGGGATAGTTTGCATAGGAACCTTGTAATGCTTATCAAGAAGTATAAATACACATGAGTATCATTACATTGGAGGCGTGTTGAATTGTATTAACTTTTATTAAGCATGGTTTGTGGAGTGATTCATTCAATAAGGAGTACTTGATGGTGTTACCCTACCTTAAGGGTTCTTCCCTCCATATTCTTGGTGTTTTTCATGGTGAATATTTGGATTATTTGGTGTTGAAGGGTTTATCTTTGAATTTTTATGGTTTATTCTCCCTTTTATATACCAATATTTACTACAAGTGGTATTATATCACTTTCTTGTACACTGAGTGTAAGAATTTGTTTTCTTTCTACAATTTTTTTATGGAAAAAAGAGGATGGAAAAATTAAGGTAAACTTATGAAACTTTATGTGAAGAATTTGAAAAACCCAATGGTATATTTAAATTCCTCTCAAAAAATACACAATTAAAAAAAGAATCATCCAAAACAAAGTCTGAGAAGTGAAAATATCATTGATTAAAAATCAACATTATTTTAGGGATTTTTAGGTGATGGCCATGAATTTCACAAATTGGATATCTTTTGATAGAGTACACAAACTTTATTCAAACTAGCCTACAAGTGATTTTTTTTCAAACAATAATTCTATTTTTTGGTTATAACAAGCAAGATGTATTTTACAGGAAAAGATGGTGGTCCCAATATCTAAAAACACATTAAAAAGATCATGGGGAAGGAAGTGGGAAATTTCTCTTCAAATGAATAATATGAAAAACAAAAATTGATAAGCGGTATGAGGTTGTGAATAAGGATAAGAAGAGAACTAAGGATTTATTTTCATGTGACAAATTCACATTACATGTTCACAAATGTATTCAATAAGAGAAGGTTGTTGTTTCTATTAACCCTAGTTGCAAGCATAATTTCAACAATCTTAAGTTGGCTAAAAGTTTTCAATTTGCCACAAATAATATTCAAAGCACACAAGTTGGGGGTGAAAATGTTCAAATTTTTAAATATTTGAATATTACCATGGATAAATATGTGTTTCACTTGGATTTTTATGCTCTATATATGGATGATGTGGATATTGTTTTGGGATATCCTTGATGGACTCAATTGGTACAATTAATATTGATGTGAAAAAGAAGTTTTTGAATCTTTGGTACAAGAAAAATAAAATTGCATTGAAGGATATTTCTTTTACTAAGAAAGAAGCCCCCCCCTCGTAAGGAAATAGATCATGATACCTAATGAAATATGAGATGATGTGTCCATGTTTGAATCAAAAGAAGATCCTACAAAATAACTTGAATAAAATCCCAAAGAAGCCCCCAAATAAGAAGAATAATATAAGGTTATAAATCTCTCAAAAGAACCACATGTTGAAGAGTCAAAGAAATAAGAACCAAGAGCTAAGGTTGTTTGATATTTCCACTTGCAACACTCAAAGAAAAA
>JASDQU010011262.1:66046-80098 GCA_032191745.1 Picea mariana
TAATAATGGGTAGTTGACGTAGAACCCTAAGAATGCTCCTGAGAAAGTATAGATACACATGGTATCATTGTATTGGAGGTCTGTCGAATTGTATTGTCTTGTAGAAATCATGGTTTTTGAAGTGATTCCTTCCATAAGAAATATTTGATTGTGGTATCCTACCTCAAGGGTTTTTATCTCTATATTCTTGTTATTGTTCATGATGAATGTTTGGATATATTTGGTTTTTAATGGTTTATATATGAAGTTATATGGTTTATTCTCTCTTTTACATACCAAGGTTTACTATAAAGGTGGTGAAATCCATAATGAGATGGAATTATGTCATGGTTACATTGTTTAAGATTCGTCCTAACTATGCAAGGAAGAAACAACTTAAAATATAAAAGTTTGAAATCGAGGTTGCAGTTTGTCATGTTTATAATAGATTTATCAGAGTTTGGGGCACCTTTCCCACCATGTTGAGGTTTCATTATATTTTACAACATATATTTATGACAAGTTTTTGTTGCACATACACCTTGAATTTACTAGTAGATCATCACATTTGGATGATCCTCTTGCATACACATGACTATACATGTGTTTTTTTCCTCATAATTTTCACTTAATTACGTTCAATGTGAATTTAGCTCATTACACACTTAATGTGGATTTGAACAATACATTGGTTACATTTTTAATATTTAAAAGCACATCATTGTGAGACATTTTAGTAAGTTTTAAAATCTTATCTTCACAACATATGAGACCATCACATTTAAATATTTAATATAATAGAAAACGCTTGGAAACATCTAAATGTACTCCACTAAAGATAAGAAAAATGACAATAAATAATGATAAACGATAGTAAAGAATGATAAGATAATATAGTATTATTGGTAGGCTATTGTTTCACTATATAGTGGTGACATTTGTTTTTTTATATATTATAATATATCACATGCATATTTTTAGAGAATTAGTTTCCACCACATATGAGTTAATGACTTGTTTAGTTTTTTCCTTATCCTACTTACATACATTGTTTCGCTATACCTCTTATAGATTCTTCAAAAAAAAATGTTGACTTGTATGCGCCTTAACAACTATGCAAGGTACAAGTCAAATTTTCTCCAAACAAATATATAATTTCCATGTTTTTGGGTGGGGTTCAAGGGTTTTTCTTATTCATAAACCCCTAATTCATGTAGATAATGAATTATAACCACTCCAACCACTTGGAGATGGTATAAATTGAGCACAGGACATGAGGAGAAAGTAATCAATCCTTGAAGCAAAGTTATGTTGGGTAATTCATGCCTTGTCTACGAGCCCTTATACTCCCACTGTTGTTTCATGTTCTCATACCTGGAAAACCTTGTTTCTGTCATTTTTCTTACTTTCCATATCTGACCAAGAAGTCTCCCTTGATCTTATTTGAATTTTGGGTTTGTCTGAGCATAGGAGTCGGAGGTTCATCTTATATTTAGTAGCTTGGGTGGAGGGACCTGGAGTCCCTTTGAGGAGTAGTGTTTCAATAGTTGCATGTGATAACTACCCCAAAATATGTTGGAAATTAGTAAAGATACTCATTCGTTTGAAATTCTAGTATTCTTTGTATATGCTCATTATGTTTGAATAACATTTTACTTAGAATACTAGTTGTTGCAATTATTTATGTTTTGATCAAACTCATAAAAGTTAGTTATGATGTAATTGTTGTCCTTTGTATTTTTGCATTTGAAAGTTTTGTAGGTTGACGAATGCGTAACTTGGAAGGAGCGCGAGAAATTTCATCCTTGGGATCTTCATCAAATGTAGGACACCTGGTATGTCTTCCTTCCTTCATTATCAATTTAGTTAGTTATTTGATCAAGTTATTTACATATTTCTACTTTTCTTCCCAGGAAGTGTTTTGATCTTTAAACAATCAACAATCTGTTGTGTCTTTTATCGATAAACACAGGTATTTTTCCCATAACAAAATTGATGACCATACTAGGGACTCTCCTTAGTGGGCTAGTCTATAGGGGCTTGCTTTATTTTCCTTTGTTTCTGACTTCTTTTGTTGCTTAACTAAGTAGTTTAAAACTTCCTGAGTCCTTTTTTTCTTTATTAGGCCTTTTGGTTTTTTCTTTCAGTCCTTTCTAAGATATTTTTGAGTCATATATGCACTTTACTATGAAAACAAGCGTGCACATACATGCTTCTATTTGGATAAATTCATGTACATATGCACCCTACCTTATACACAATCACATACACCTCCATAGAAATATTTTTTTACTCATATCTATCTTTCTGGGGTGTTGGGATTGGTTATTGGGATCTATCTAAGGCCCTCTCACTCTTGTTTGCCTAATGTTAGTTACAAAAGTTTGATAAGTTAAATGTTATTGTAAATAAAAGAAAAAAAGATCTGGTTTCTTTTTCTTCTGCATCAAGTTTGTGTGAGTGGTTTGAAGTTACTTTCTCAGGTATTTTCCGTTTGAGTTGTTTTGATAACTCTCCTTACAATCTTAGTAAGTTTGGGTGGTTATCTTTGCTTCTATTTTTTTTTTTTTTGCAATGAAAATTAGAATCAGTTCAATTTTTCATTTTCTCATTTTTTTTAAAACAAGAAAACAAATCAGAAGGTTTTCTTTATGATTTCATTTTTCATTATTTACCATTTTTTTTTCACTAAAAAGAAAAGTTGCTTCTGATCATACTTTCTCTCTTTGTGCATATTGATTAAGAATTTTTCTTGTATTTTGAAAACTTTGATTTTTGCAAGTGTTAGTCACAAAATTTTAGTGAAAAGGAAAGTTTAGTGTTGCATGTTTTTGGATAGTTGTTTTGTGTTCAAAAAATTGCATTATTTTTGCATGGAATCTAAAAGAAAATCTACATTACTTGCATGGCATTGAAAATATAAAGAGTTTTGCACTTTTTGAAGCGTTCATTAACACTATTTTCATTGAAGAATAATCTTACTCAATAAAATTGTTCTTAAAAATGTTTTATTTTCTATTTAGTCTATAAACGTGCCACTAAGTTTGACATCTATAACCTTTTGAGTAAAAAACATCCACTAAAAATAATGCATAACTGAAAATAAATTAGACTTTTTGTTTGTAGGGTATATAAACTAGTCTAAGTTTAAGCCCTTGGAGTAGGATTAGAGAGATAACTCTCCAAGGAAGTTAAAACAAACATAGTAGTCTGAGGAACAGAGATTCAAATACAATTTTTGTATAAGTATAGACAAAAACCTCATCTAACATAGGAGCTAAACACGAGGTCACATAAGGGAGAGTCGAGGAGACAACCCCTTTGAAGCTTGACGAAGCATAACATAGATATTGTATACAAGGTTTTTTCTAATGCATATACCTCCCTGAGAGGTAGTGATTTTTGAGCTTCGGACTTTGTTACCATGCCCATACGTTCAATATCGATTATCGATTGTACCCCCTAGACGATGAATGTGAGTTGGTATCCTTAGTTTCTTTTCCTAGGTATCTCAGAGGTGACTACGAGGGGTTTCCTATGGTACCTCAGGAAAATGTTGTATCATGTTATCAATACCCATGAAGGGTGCCCCACGAAATTAAGGTTACTTGCACCTTGTAGGGATGGTAAGTGGAGGTCAGGGTAATTGCTTCTCATTCCTTTTTTCTTTGATAGTGAGACTTAATCAATCCATGTTGTTTTCTGAATGGGCCTTTACCTAACTTCTTTATATTGTAGTCTTGGGACCTAATCCACCCAAGTTCGGGTATTGAGGAAGTAGTTTGCTTGTATTTTTTCCTTAGGATTTTTATTGTGGTGTGCTCTTTGCATGTAAACGACTTTATCAAGTTCATTGGTAGCCACCTTGAATCATTGGCTTAAATTGGTTGATCAACCTCTTCATCAATCTCAGAGGGTTCAAGGCCTTCCTCTTATAAGAGTGAATTCTCCTCCGCCTCCGCTGAGGCATCGACTTGATCAAGCTGACACTTTCATACCAATGGTCCTATTGACATTGTTGAGATTGATACCGCAAAATAAAATTCTTTTGCACCAAAGGTTACACGTTGTAACACCCACATGTGCTACATCGGCTAAACACATAAACAAAACATAATTCCAAGAGACACATTTTTTTTAATTACACCAGATTTATCTTTAACAATACTATCATGAAGAAATGTGATTTATATACTAAAGGAAAATCCATTCCTAACCATACAATTCATTTCTAAAATACCTAAAATTCATTTATAAGATATCAGGGTGCCAATTTTCCATAGTTTCATTATCAATAGAATAAAATACAGACTATGCCGACAAGGGTCTCTACATTCTCCATAACAATTACTTTGATAAGAAAATTCCTTATGAATTTAATGACAAAATAAATAACAACAAAAATATGGTTATATTAATAATAAATAACTTGGGCATAAAAAATAATTATGTAATTCTAAAATAGAGAAAATGACCATAATTGTTACTCCTATGATTTATATTAATCCAAAAAAAATATATATATATATCGTCCTTGCACTCAAACAAAATGTTTAAAAAAAACAGATTAAGAGTCATATGATAATTTAAATTACAACCATATAAAATGGGTATTAGCTCTTTAATTAGATTAGCTCTTCAACTAGAAAGTATGACACAAAATCTTATCATTCATGTTCAATATCTTCTATACCAACTATAGAGAACATAGAAGCAAAAAAACCACATGTATTCTTATTCATTCATATTAAAATATAATAAAAATCTATATATATCTTTCTCACTTCAAACCCTTCATTTGGCTTTATGTAACCTTACTTAACTCCATTATTTCTTATCTCATATGTTTCCCAATAAGGTCACACGCAAATGAAATTGAATATCGTGATACATTAGCGATACATTGTTGGAAAATTAAATCTTTTAATAGTATTATGATCAAAGAGGTACTTGAATGAAAAAGCTGGGAAATCGTGGCTAACGGAGGCATGGTTGTGTATGGCTAAAAGAAGATATTTTATTACTCTACTCAACTTCAGGTTATCTACTTGTCTCTCTTTTCACGTGTTTAAAGAGCTCTATTTTCCCACTTTGAAAAGAGATTTGAAGTCAACTATGCTAAACGAAATCAGGTAGGTAAATAAAATTTGCAACAACATAAACACAGAGAAGAAGAAGTCATAATAGAATTCCAGAGCCACTTTCCTTTAAGTAGTTTGTTTTAATAAAGAGAAGAAGTCATTAATAGAATTTCAGAACCATTTCCTTTTAATTTGGCAACTACAAGGAAAGTGTAAACATTGCATCATCAAAGTTACTCAATTGTAAACATCAACATATTCTTTCCAGGAATCATAAAATAATAAAAACTAGAAGAAATATGCAAGGTAATTACAACCAGGCTTGTTAGAAGAATAAGTCTTACAAACCTTTACTTGTAACCTTATTTATTTTATTCAAATAAACTCCAAAGTAAGAACTTAAAAAATAAAATTCATTCGTAAGAAGATGAAAATAATTAATGTTCCCTGCTAAACAAGACTCTCCATAAAACTGGAATATTAAAAACACAAAAACACAACCATTCATAAGCATATAAGTAAATATAAAATAAATAAATAAATAAATCCAAACACATAATATTGTAGTCCACCCATTAAGTTAGTGTTGCATGCAAGGCACACCTTAGCATAACTATCACACAAGCATTTTATTCATGTTTTTCAAATCATGTAATGGCATTTCTTACGAAATTATAAATAAAACAATAATATAAACATAAATGATTGCAAGTAAAATTCCTATGAAGTATGACCAAGTTCATCAATTAACCCAACCATAAACAAATTCTAAAAAGGCACAAAATAGATACAATTTTTACGTTTACAGAAATATTTATATATACTTTGTTTCATAATAAAAAATCATTTATAATGTTAGTGGTAATAATTCTCATGTTCAACACTAAAACATAAAGTTAGTTCAAGCAGAATAACTATTGTTGTACTATGTTGTCATTGATTTTAAATGATTGATGTCAAGTATTGTCATAGTGATGTGCTTCTATCATTGATGTATTGGATGTTGGATTATGTTTTCATTGATGTAATTGATGTCAAAGGGTTGATGTCAAGTGGTGTCATAGTGATGTGTTTTCATTGATGTGAAGGTTGATGTCAAAGGGAGTTATATCATTGATTTCATGTCATGGTTGATAGGAAGTACCAAATGGATGAACTCCAAAGTGGTCCCCTTATGGCACAAGCCCTCATGGGAAGATGCCCTTGGATAAAGTTCTCAAAGTTGTCCCCTTATGGTGAAATCCCTCATGGGAAGACGCTTTGTAAAGTACAAATGGTTAAGTGGTTAAGTAATCCTAGAAATATGGTTAAGGAACATAAGTTTGGTTGAGGAATATTGTAATGAATATCAATGAATTTTCAAGAGAAACTATCGTAGATGGATCATGCTTGTCATGTAGTTTCCGGTGATATGTGGAACGTCATGTAACTCCTCACAGTTATAGAGTTATGGCGATGTGAAGTTGTAGAACCCTCATGTGTGTCTAGAAGCCCCTAGAAGGTCAAACAAGTCAAATTATTCTAGAAGCTCCTAGAATAAGTTGACCAGTCAAAGTGGTTAGTCATGAATTAAGTGGTTGCAACAAGAAAACAATTAAAAATAAATTAGTTGCAACTATAAGTGGAGAGTTTACTATTTGTGGAAAAGTGGTTGTAAGTGGACACGTGATTAGAAGTGGCTTAGCCTCAAAAGAAGGAAGTTGGGTAAAGTTGGTTAGATGATAACCCCTAGAGGAAGCTACTTGGAGAAATATAAATAAGAGAGGAAGGGTGTCTTGTGAGTGTTATCTTTGAGCATATTGAATATAAACTATTTGGTGAAAGGTTTATGATAGGTATTATTCATAGATCAAATATGCGACAAAAAATTTGTGGCAGAAACATCACGGCAGAAAAATCGTGATAGAAATACCGTGAAAAAAAAATTGTAGCAACATAATTGCGACAGCAAAACCGTGACAACAGAATCACGACAGTAGAACTGTGGCAGAAGAATCGCGGTAGCAGAACCATGACAACTGAATTTCTATTGGCAGTTCAGTAGCCACATCAAATTTGCATATTGGAATTGTTCCAATTTTTGAATAGCATGGTATAGGTCTTGATGACCGCTATAGGATTAAAGGTATGGTTTTGGCACATGGTCTTTTGTAAGGGTTTATGGTATTTGTCTTATGGATTTGTGTTGTATTTCTAGAGGACCCATGTTAGTTGTCTTGATGAATGTTTTGGTATATGGTTGAAGTATATGTTGGGTTCATGAATGAGACACTTAGTTGATGAGTTGACATATACATGAGGCGTATGGTATGGTGATGTTGGTACACGATTTGTACATGCTTGATACACTGTGAGAAACACTTGTAGGTTATATTGTTAATGGTTTGTGCAGTGTTCTTGACACATTATTTGTATACATTCCTTGGAATATTTGTACATGTTGATGATGGTTGTAGGTTGATGCACATCTGNGAGTGATATTGTGCATATGATTGAGACAGTTTTCTTAGTGATTGATCTTGGTACATAGATCTAATTTGGTTGATGAGGTTGATGTGACAGGTTATTTCTAAAGGTGTGGTGGTACATTTGACAGATTATCTCTATCTACAAGTTGGATCTTGTACTTGAGGGTTGTATTCCTCACATGTTGATTGGTGATGAGATCTACAAGTTGGTTCTTGTATGTAGAGTTGGTACTCTATTGGAGTTGTTTCTCTTTTCAGTTGATGCTGATAAAACCTTGAATTGTAGTCTCCTATAGCATATAATACAAAATGTTTACATATATGAATGGTGTTCTTTGTGTTGATTATGGTGATGTCTTGTCACATACCCACTACGACAACCTAGATTTTTCTTCTTTTCTTCGAGGGACAGAATCCCCGAATTTTTATGGGGCCTAGCACAGACCATCCCTTCCCTTATCCTCCTCCATGTGATCACTAGCTATGACCACAGGCCTTACCAAAGAGGTGCTTACAACTTTCGCGTTTTGGGATTTCTATGTGCGAGATTTCCTCGGCTCCCTATCCCTTGAAATGCCGAAACCCAAAATGGGATTAACAAGCTCCTCGACTCCCCTTTTTCCTACTCCATGTGATCACCTCAGTGAACACACACTAACACCCAATGGCGCTATCAGAACTCAAATTTCGAGATTCCTATAGCAAGGAACCCTTGTTCCTTCAATCCCCAAAACCCGAAAGCCTGGTATCATCCGTATCTATGGTCCAGATCGTTGACTTCATCAACGGCCTAGATTAAATCCTTGAATTATACCTTTCAGGATTTTGGTGGGGTCTTCACTCCTATTTCCCTGATCTCCAGAACCCCGATGACTTTAGATCTTCACCATGCGTCCTCTACAAATGGACAGTTCAGATTCTTTTGGGACCCGAAATGTCGATTCCTAAGTTTAGACCCTTGATTAAATGCTAGCACCTACCTCCTTCTTCTACCATATGACCCTGTCCTATGACCTAGGGCTCAGCCACAGAGTTAATCGGGGTTTCGTATACCGGGATTTTGCGACTTGCGAAGACGAGGGGTCTTGCCCTTTGGTCTCCCGGATGCCGAAATGCTGAAACTTATTCACACTAAATCGTCTCATCCACAGAGTGCGTCGGGGTTTTGTATACTTGGATTTCACAACTTGCGAAGACGAGGGGTCTTGCCCTCTGGTTTCCCATATGCTGAAATGCCAAAAATTATTCACGCTAAACTGATTTGGGGTTTCGTATACTAGGATTTTGCGACTGGCAAAAATGAGGGGTCTTGTCCTTTGGTTTCCTGGGTGTCGAAATGCCGGAACTTATTCACGCTAAACTGATTTGGGGTTTCATATACCGGGATTTCATGACTGGAGAAAATGAGGGGTCTTGCCCTTTGGTTTCCCGGGTGTTGAAACGCAGAAACTTATTCACACTAAACCGATTCGGGGTTTTGTATACCGATATTTTGCGACTGGAAAAAATGAGGGGTCTTGCCCTTTGGTTTCTCATGTGCTGAAACACCAAAACTTATTCATGCTAAACCGATTCGGGGTTTCGTATACCGGGATTTCATGACTAGCGAAAATGAGGGGCCTTTCTCTTTGGTTTCCCAGGTGTTGCAATGGTGAAACTTATTCACGCTAAACTGATTCAGGGTATTTCCGAAAGGATTCTGTTCGTTCGTCTACCAAATGATGGGGTACTCTCTTTCGATAACTGGACTTGTTGTCCTTTCTGAGCTTGAATCATGAGATTCAACCTTTCGGAGATTTGAACTCCCACGACTTCGAAACCTAAGAGAACTACTCTTTCTTGTACAAGGTTTCCAGACTCAGATCACATGATCCTTCAGAGGGTTCTTGGGTAATTATCCCTAGGCTTGGTGACCTGACTGAAAATACTTCCTAATTCGTCGAGCTATGAACTCTGTGACAGGGGTAAAGTAAACTCATGGGTTTACTATAATGATAGTCTTTTCAAGGAACTCACTCTGACTTTGAAATGTGAGGAAACTCCCTAGAAGAAGGTGCCTTCAGGAAGTTAAACCAGGACAGAGTGTGAGTCAAGTAGATGGAACAATTTTCAAGTGAACAAACTCGTATTCTGAAATTATTCATTCTATACATAAACTGGTTATGGTCATATAAGTATAAACATGCATCCATTATCCCCAATAAAAAAACAAGGTAATCACTTCTATACATAAACCATTTATGGGCGTATAAACATGAGCATGCATCCAAGATATTCAATTCAAAATACAAGACATAAACACTTATTAGAAACACCAGGTGTGACATGACTACTGAGAGGGGTGCTCATTTCCACCCAACCATAGGCTCAGTGACTCCAAACGGATTTACCACTAGCCACCCCTAAGCTATACCACAATTCTTGAGATTCAGTCTCCTAATTCCAGCTCAACGAAAGTCAAGGACGAAGGTTACTCTCCTTCTCCTCTGTTCATAACACCCTCTATTTTCCAGAGTTCCTCCCGGTTCTCTTCTGCAATCCCTATCGCGTGCGTTCTCTCTTCCTGTTCCCCACACTTCCTTTCTTGACTTTTTTACAAGATTATGTGTGGTGTGAATTCCCCTGTCCTTTGTCAAGTCTGAGAGCTTCTACAGATGGGTGGTTCTCCCCCATCCCCTCATTAACTTTTGAGGAGCCTCCCCACCTACAATCCTGACGGGTAATTTATTCGAGGGCCAGAGAGTTGCTTTGGTCTTTGAGCAAGTAAAAACCAGTATGGAATCGGTTTGGTGAAAGTTAATGCAACCATTCCAGGTCCCTTCCACCATCTCTCATTAGCCATCGTGGTCTCTTTTAGCACATCCCCTACCAAGCAGTCGTGCAACAAATATTCATAACATAATTTACATTCATCGACCTTTTATACAAAGTGTTAGCGATAATTCTTGTCTTGGGCTCGAGAGCATCCAGGTCTGCACATTGCGCAGGAAGCGCCCAAGCGCAGCACGGGAGAATCCTTTCTTTAGTGATGCGTCAAGTGAGCAGGCGAAGTTTTGTTGTCGGAGGCCGAGATCCACCTATAGATTTTATCGACGGTAATCAGGTTTTCGAGGCTACCGGGTTGCCCGAAATTTAGCACAGGGGACAACTCCCATATTTCAAGACAAATCTGGGTCATCCAATCCAATTGGGACAATTGGCTGCTAGTCATCATATCGGTGATCGGGGTTTCGGGAGTCAAGGAGGTGTCCGTTCATTGCAGTTAAAGTCGCCAAACGGCGAAACACCGAAAGCACCTTTGGCAAACACCGAAAGCACCTTTTGCGCCGAGCCCACCATCTTAGCCCCAGGTCATATCAAGCAAGCCTGTAAAGGGGGAAAACCCCTTTTATAATAGTGCTTACTATCTAGGCCGTCCATCTAAAGGACGCGTGGCACACATCCATGTCACCTCGGCATTCGAGAGCTCGAGGGGAAAGTGCCCCTCTTCATTTCACCTCTCGAATCCTTGAACCCCGAAATGCCAAAAGCACCCAGACTTAGGCCCATGGTTTGGGCGCCCGATCACATAGGAGCAACACTAAAGGAGGGGTGCTAATGTCTCAGACCCGAGCCCGCAATATTTCCAAATTAGTTCAGAATCGTCAGATAAGTGGGGGGACGCATGGCGACTATTAGGCCTTCCCGGATTTCCACCCATCACAATTTTGAAGGGGGAAAGACGTGCTCTTTCTCATCCACGAACCCCGAAACGCCAAAAGCACTTTGACAGAGAGGCCAAAGGTGCCTAATTAAGATTCAAGAGAGGGGGCGATGTGTTCTCCAGGCACTGATTCAATGTGATCTAAATCCCAATTCCAGCTTGAGGATAAACGAAGAAGAGATAAGGTGGTTGAAGCCTCGCTTCACTCATTAATTACAGGATATGGACGTCCCGGCTGAAGGTCCACCTGAGATGGTCCTCCATACTGATTCTTTCCATGGAAGCCGCGCTGAGTCTCCAACTCGCCAGGGAAGCCTGCACATGTCAATTCAACATTTAAGGGACCAGCTACCCCCCTGGCGCGAGCCATGAAGAATTAAGGTAGCGTATGGCAGTAGAATGTAGGCCAAATGTGATTGAGGAGATGCCTCTGCTGGGTGAAATGGGGAAGAGCATATGTAGGCATTTTGGCCATTTTTTGTATCTATCAATGGTAGAGCGGAGCTCCCGATTGTAAAGTTTTAGCACAGACTCTAGTTCTCTGGTTATGCATCTGTATTTGAGATTTCTTGCTTTATGAAAGGCAATCTTTCTTACCTCATCTAATTTTCGTCTCATGATAAGAGAGTTCGTGAACGAATGATTCGTGTGGATCATTGCAATTATGTCATGATAAAGGATTTATTTATGCATTATTGTATTCTCTGGTTTTTCGTGTTTGAACGCAAGAAGATATTGTGTTTAGATGCCTTCCTCTCCAGTCTGTTAGAAACCTGATGTTTATTACAGACCTTCGCATCTCTCTGACATAAGTCTTCCCCCTACTCACCCTTACTACACCTCACTGTCTGAAGTTTATGTAAGACCTCACCTACTCATGCATTCTTGGCCTAGTTTCAGAGTTCAAACGATATCGTCCGAGTTTACTTCCATTCAATCACCCCTTTCATACACAAATCATGACTTAAACTAATGGGTGTCAGGCTCTACTCCTGTTGCAATCCAGGAGTGACTTCCATCGCCAACATTTCTAGCGCCGTTGCCGAGGACAAAGTTAAAGATTTTCCCTGGGTAGAACGACATTGAGCCTTTGATTCTGAAGGTGCATCAGACATCAAAGCCCTTAAAGATTGCTACTGTGCACCTCGCGACTCCATTGTGGTGACTCCATTGTTTCCACTTCACTGTTTCAGCTGTGACTATTGTTAGCACACTTAAAAGATGACCCAGAGGAGCTTTCTCGAGAAGGTTTCAGTGGCTGCTTTCTCAGCCTGAGAAGCTTCCCGGGGTAACGATGACGTTAAGATCTGGCCTTTGATGGTGAACAAGGACCAGGCATATTTGAAGCTGCGCATCTTTCACCTGGCGACTCCATTATTCGAGGATCGATTGGTGACTCCACTGGTTTGATATGGAGAAAATTATGGCTCAAAGGTTTTCTTTCTGTGACTTTTCCCAGATAGTTGGTTTTCCTAATGCACTTCCTGATAGAGACCAATGGGAAGATTTCCTCCCTGAATTTCATGCAACAAGTTGGGAGGAACTAGCTGAGCAATTACTTGACTTCCATGAGGCTATTCACTGACACAATATCACGCATGAGGATGTCCGGATTAAGCTCTTCAGGTATTCACTGAAGGGAGATTCTCTTGAGTGGTGTCGATCTCTTCTCGCTGCGAGCATCCGCTCTTTAACAGGTTTTCATACATCTTTCAATTCATTTTGTAAAGACTACTATCCAGCTGATTGTTTGTTTGAAAATTGTTGTGAGGCGTTTTCTTCACTTCATGAAGCCTCTGCTGGACCTGAAGACCAGGTCCATGATGAATCTTTTACTGTAGAGGAAAGCATTTGCCAGGAAAATATGGAGGTGTTGAATGATATTAATTGTGTTATCCCTAGAATGGAAGCATCTGACATTTTATCAGATGCCTCTATTCTTTTAGATTTTCATAACGATCAACATACCTCTTGTGGAAATTGTGAGTTTATAGAGCAAATGTGGTCCATGGTAGATGACTCACCTGGATATCGGGTAGTCAGCAGTTCCCCACAAATGTGCTAGTTCTGTTCCAACGTCCATCATTTTCCGCTCAAAAGAAAAGCAGCGACGACTACCGCCGGTCCTACCAAGAAGATTAACCATGGTCTAATTGGTTGCCAAGGTGACCACATGGCCCATAAGGGGACTTGAACCCCCCACCTTCTTTCTCAGGCGAGTCCCGATGTTCCTAGAAGCTCTGCTCATGATGACGAAGACCCTCTCTTTTTAAAAGAGGGGTTATTTGTGGAAGAGGATTCTTCTCTTTTCCTCCAGGGGGTTTCTCACGATATATTTTTACCTGGGATTAAAGAGAAAAAGATTATGTGTGAGCAGCCAGAAGCAACAGGTCCCACTATCCCTAAAACGAAATTTTTTTACGGGATCACTGTTCTGGAGGAGGATCATATCAATGAAGTACAACCCCTTTTTGATGTATATTATAGTGATGGTGAGCAACAAGCTTATCCTACATTTGATCACTATAAAGAAACTGAAGAGCCAGTCAACAAACAGAACCACCCCATGGTCCCTATTTATGATGAATACGAATCTGACCCGTGGGAGAGCCAAGAAGAGGAAAAGGAACCAGAGAAACAACTGAGCACATATTTCATTCCAGAGCTAGTCAGCGAGAAGCTACCACCTGAGATCAGTGAGCCTATGTTAGTTGTCCACTCACCTTTGCTTATCAAAGATATTCAACCACATGTGAGAAACTCTGTAGAAGAGGAGGCTCCCTGTCACCAATTTTCTGAAATTCGCCACTCATTCTATGAC
>JASDQU010011262.1:80323-99199 GCA_032191745.1 Picea mariana
TTAGCATTAGGACTGTATATAAATAAGCTCCTTTGAGAATGTAGCTTTATTTTGTTGCTTTTATTTTTCGGCTTGTATTTTCAGCAGTAGGATATTTTGAGCCTGACTCCATAACCCAACAGCAAGGCACTGAAGCTGCAGAATAAGTTCTTAGAGCATCACAAGGACGACTCTATCCCCCATGGAGCCTAATGTTAGTGATAATTCTTGTCTTGGGCTCGAGAGCATCCAGGTCTACACATTGAACAATAAGCTCCCAAGCGCAGCACGGGAGAATCCTTTTTTCAGTGATGCGTCAAGCGAGTGGGCAAAGTTTTGTTGTCGGCGACCGAGATCCACCTACAGATTTTATCGACGGTCATCGAGTTTTTGGGGTTACCAGGTTGCCCGAAACTTAGCACAGGGGACAACTCCCATATTTCAAGACAAATCTGGGTCGTCCGATCCAATTGGGACAGTTGGCTACCAGTCGGCATATCGGGGATCAGGGTTTCAAGAGTCAAGGAGGTGTCTGTTCATTGCAGTTGAAGTTGCCTATCGGTGAAACGCCGAAAGCACCTTTGGCGCCAAGCCCACCGTCTTAGCCCCAGGTCATATCAAGCGAGCCTGTAAAGGGGGACAACCCATTTTATAATAGTGCTTACTATCTAGGCCATCCATCTAAAGGACGCGTGGTGCACATCCATGTCACGTCGGCATTTGAGAGTTCGAGGGGAAAGCGCTCCTCTTCATTTCACCTCTCGAATCCTCGAACCCCGAAACACCGAAAGCGACCAGACTTAGGCCCATGGTTCGGGCGCCCAGTCACATAGGAGTAGGACTAAAGGAGGGGCGCTAATGTCTCAGACCCGGGCCCGCAATATTGTCGAATTAGTTCAGAACCGTCAGATCAGTGGGGGGACGCGTGGCGACTATTAGGCCTTCCCGACATTCCGCCCATTGCAATTTTGAAGGGGGAAAGACCTGCTCTTTCTCATCCACGAACCCTGAAATGCCAAAAGCACTCTGACAGAGAGGCCAAAGGCGCCTGATTAAGATTCAAGAGAGGGGGCACTGTGTTCTTCAGGCACTGATTCAATGTGATCTAAATCTTGATGCCAGCTTGAGGATAAACAAAGAAGAGATAAGGTGGTTGAAGCCTCACTTCACTCATTAATTACAGGGTATGGACGTCCCAGCTGAAGGTCCACCCGAGATGGTCCTCCATACTGATTCTTTCCATGGAAGCCGCACCGAGTCTCCAACTCGCCAGGGAAGCCTACACACGCCAATTCAACATTTAAGAGCTCAACTACCCCCCTAGCATGAGCCATGAAGAATTAAGGTAGCGTATGACAGTAGAATGCAGGCCATATGTGACTGAGGAGACGCCTCTGCTAGGAAAAATGGGGAAGAGAATATGTAGTCATTTTGGCCATTTTTTGTATCTATCGATGGTAGAGAAGAGCTCCCGATTGTAAAGTTTCAGCACAGACTCTAGTTCTCAGGTTATGCATCTGTATTTGAGATTTCTTGCTTTACGACAGACAATCTTTCTTACCTCGTCTAATTTTCGTCTCATGCTAAGAGGGTTCATGAATGAATGATTCATGCGGATCATTGCAATTATGTCATGATAAAGGATTTATTTATGCATTATTGTATTCTCTGGTTTTCTGTGTTTGAACGCAAGAAGATCTTGTAATTGGATGCCTTCCTCTCCAGTCTTTTAGAAACCTGATGTTTATTACAGACCTTCGCATCTCTATGATATAAGTCTCCCCCCTACTCACCCTTACTATGCCTCACTGTCTGAAGTTTATGCAAGACCTCACCTGCTCATGCATTCTTGGCCTAGTTTCAGAGTTCAAACGATATCGTCCGAGTTTACTTCCATTCGATCACCCCTTTCATACACAAATCGTGACTTAAACTGATGGGCATCGGGCTCTACTCCTTCTGCAATCCAGGAGTGACTTCCGTTGCCAACACAAAGGTCCATCAAATCAAACATTCACATCTTTGAGTTTGCCATAGTTCTTGGGCAATATAATTATTTTTACAGACTAGGGGAAACAGGGTGTTACAATTCCCTCCCCCTTAAAGGAACATTGTCCTTGATGTTCTATCTATCAATATGAGGTCTGTGTATAGAAGTAAATAAAACCAGATATGCTTGTTTCGTGGCATATTCCATTTCCCACATAGCCTCATCTGGGCCAAAATGTTTCCACTGCACCTTGACCTATGCAATGGTTCGATTTCTGAGTGGGGTTTCCTTTCTGTCCAATATGCATTGAGGTTTTGGCAGGAATTTTCCCTCCAGTTCCACCTAGATCACAGACCAATAAATTATATGATTAGAATCATGTACTTATTTCTTCAATAATGGATCATGGAAAACATTATGTGCTTTTACTATGGGAGGAAGTGCTAGCCTATAGGCTACAGGTCCCACTCTATCCAGAATTTCAAAGGGTCTGCAATACCGAGGTGCCAACTTTGCACAAGCTCCCATCCTCAGGGAACTCTTCCTGGGCCTAACTCTGAGATATATGTGGTCTCCCGTCTTGAATTCCCTTGGAGTTCTCTTTCGGTCGGTGTAACTTTTTTGTCTGTTCTGAGCGACCTTTAGATTTTGTTTTATCTGAATCACTTGTTGTTCCATTTATTTCAACATGTTGGGTCGAATAGTAATTTTGTTTACTGGGTTACTCCAACTGACTGGAGTGTTTCACAGCCTACCATAGAGGACTTCGAAAGGACTCATCTTAAGGGATTCCTGGTAGCCGTTATTGTAGGAAAATTCCACCAGTGGCAGGTAATCTTCCCACTTTTTAGGTTGATACATTACATGCATTATTAGCATGTATTCTAATATTTGGTTCACTCTTTTCATCTGTCCATCAGTTTGAGGATGATAGGCTATGCTAAAAAATAATTTGGTCTCTAGGCCAGCCATCAAGGATTTCAAAAAGTTGGAAGTAAATTTCATTTCTCTATCAGACACGATCTTTTTAGGCATACGATGGAGTCTGAATATCTCCTTCATGAATATCCTAGTGATATCTATTGCCTTGCAAATCGATTTGACGGGGATAAAATGGGCAGACTTTCTCAATTTATCCATCACCACCATGATGGCGCCATTCTACCTGGATGATGTTGGTAGTCCGGTGATGAAAACCATGGAGATGGTATCCCATTTTCATTCTCGTATTGGTAGAGGTTGTAATAATCCTACTGGGTGTCGGTGTTCTGCTTTAATCTGTTGGCATTCTATGCATTTGGCTAAGTACTCATCTATGTCTTTCTTCAATCCAGGCCAATAGAATTGTTTTCTAGTGGCCATGATCATCTTCTGGTATCCTGGATGACCAGTATACGATCTTTTATGTAGTTCATCCATTATGAACCTCTTCAAGTCGTCACAATCTAGAATATACAATCTGTTTCTGTAAGTTAGCAGACCTCCATCTATCATCTGGTAGCCTTCAAACTTTATCCCTGTGGGTTCTCACTCCAGGTACAAGGTCAAGGTCTATAAGAATGTGTCTTTTTCTTTTGCATTCTTAAGTCTTTCCCTGACGTTGGTCTCACAGGTTCTCATCGCTGCCAGATGAAATGTTTTCATACTTCTGCTAAGGGCATCGGCCACCTTATTTTCCTTTCCCTTAATATGTTTGATTTCAAAATCAAACTCACTAAGAAGGGCCATCCACCTAGCTTGTATAGCATTAAGTTTTGGTTGCTCAAACAAATGTCGCTATCCATAATGGTCTGTCATGAGTACAAATTTCCTTCCCAGGAGGTAATGCCTCCACATTTTCAAGGCATGCACTATGGCGTCTAGCTCTAGATCATGGGTCACATGGTTGGCTTCGTGCTCATTCAATTTTTGGGATTCATAGTAGACTACACTTCCTTCTTGCATAAGGACTCCCCTGAGCCCTTCCTTATAGGCATATGTGCACACGAGAAAGTCATTTTCAGGATCAACGATCTTCAGCACGGGTGCATGGGTCAGAAGGTGTTTCAAGGATTGAAATATTTCTTCACATTCTTGTATCCACGTGAATTTAGCTCCCTTCTTCTGGAGGGTACTGATTGGACAACCAATATTGGAGAATTCTTTTATAAATCTCCTATAGTCTCCTGCTAATCCCATAAAGGATCTGATATTCGAAACGTCCTTTGGGGTAGGCCATTCCATGATAGACTGGATCTTGTCAAGGTCTACTGCTAATCCTTTTTTAGATATGACATGGCCCAAGTAATGTATTTGCTTCTAGAAAAAGTCACGCTTGCTAAATTTGGCATAGAGATGTTGTTCTCTTAGCACTTGAAGTACAAGTATAAGATGTTCCTCATGTTCCTCTCTATTCTTGGAGTAAATTAATATATCGTCAATAAAAACCAGTACAAATTTGTCTAGGAATTTGCTGAGCACATGGTTCATCAAGCACATAAAAGTGGCAGGGGCATTGGTTAATCCAAATGGTACTACCACAAACTCATAGTGGCCATATCTCATCCTGAATGCAGTTTTGTGGATGTCTTCACCCTTGATTTGAACTTGATGGTATCCAGATCTCAAGTCAATCTTTGACAAGATGGAAGCACCTCCCAATTGATCGAACAATTCATCAATCTGGGGTAATGGGTACTTGTTCTTTATGGTTACCTTATTGAGCTGTCTATAATCTATGCACAGTCGGAGGGTACCATATTTCTTCTTCACAAACAAAACTAGTGGTCCCCATGGGGAAACGCTGGGCCAGATATAGCCTTTGTCCATCATTTCTTTTAGTTGTAATTTAAGCTCAACTAGGTTGGTTGTGCTCATCCTATAGGGTGTCCTAGACACGGGCACTACTCCTGGTGCAAGTTCTATTGAGAAGTCAATGTCCCTTCTCAGAGGTAAACCCGATACCTCTTCCATAAACACATCTCTATATTCTCTTAGTGTGGGGTGGTCTTCGAGGCTTGGTTTGTCATCTTCAACTGATTCCAACACCTGTATCGCATATAGTGGACATCCATTTATAGAATACTTTCTCATTTGAAGGGTTGATATTTGCCTCACTGAGATAGGTTTTTGGATCCCTTGAATGGTTATCCAATATGGCTTTATATGTGGCTAGCTAGTCCATACCAATCGACAGGTCATACGATTTTAGGGGTAGTATGTTAAGGGTTTCTTGGGTGGGGAATTCACCCATAGTGAATTGGAAAGATGATATGACCTTCGGTACCTTTATTTTGGTGCCAGTGGCTAACTGTACCAACCATGGCTTGGCATGTTTATGTGGTTGTAATTTACACTTATCAACAGCCTTAGGGGCTATATAACTCAAATTTTAACCAGGGTCAATTAGAATAGATACTAGATGGTTGGTGATCATACCTTCCATCTCCACCACTGAAGCTTGGTGGTCGTCTTGTTTATTATCCAAGGCTGCATAAATTTGCATCACGCTCCTGACCATGGCATTGACGGTGGTAGCTTCTTGAACATTGTAAATTCTCCGACTGTTCTATTGTCGGTGCGGGCAGTCCCTCAGTAGATGTCTTTCTCCACAACCCCAACATTTCAAGGGTTCTTTCTTCAGGTTATCAATCTTTCCTGGGGTAGATACAAAACGTTTATTTCCGCTCTGGGAGGGGAAATTCTGCTGGTGTACACTTCGGGTTGGGAAGCTCATCCTTGAGTCCTTTTTATAGTTTTTAAATCTTGGGGATTTAAACCTCTTTTTCTGGAATCCTGAACTATTCTTCTACTTCCAGCCTTCGCGAGGTTCTGTCTAATTCCCAAGTTGTTCATAACAATATCTTGCCTTTCAGATAGTGTCTTCTAGTGTCTTTGGCTCGTCAAACTCAATCCTGTTCTGATAGTCCTTAGGTAGTCCACTGATGAATCATTGCACATTTTCCTTTTCTTATTTTATATAGGGTATGTACCTCAACAGCTTGAGGAATCTGCTAACATATTCCTCTATGGTGCGTGGCCCCAGCGTGAGTTCATAGAATTCTTTAGTCTTTTCGTCGAATTTTTTTTTTGACAGATACTTCTTCCTGAAGTATTTCTAAAACCGTTCCCAAGATAGGTCTTCTTCGTGAATCAATTTAACGTTTTTAAGGTCTTCCCACCAAATGGAAGCCTTCCCATTTAGGTTGAAAGTGGCTACTAGGGCCTTGCAGTTCGAAATACTTCTTTAGTCCATGCAACCATTCCTCCGCTTCCTCTCAATTCTTTATTTCACCGTCAAAAGAGGGTGGTTTGGCCTTCTTGAATTCTTCGAGATTATGATTTTTGGAATGATTTTGCTTCTTTCGTTTTATTCAGAAATAAGAACTAGTTCTGCTACTAGAATATTCCTCTGAATCTCCAGTTTCCTTTCTAGAGGAATCATTAGATGCTTGTCCCTTATCTCTGGGGTGGAAATTTCTTGAGGTACTCTTCCCAGTGTGTCCACTTAAAAGACCACATTTCCGTATCTCAGGTGGACCTCGACTTCTCTTTGTCTGTCGCTGGTCCGCGTGACTAGTGTCAGGTCCATGCTACAATTGTCTTTGTATGTCGGATAAGCTCTGTAGGAAGACTGCATTAATATACTTCTTCTTTTCTTGCTCTTTTATCAACCTCTCGTTGTCAGCCTTGCAGCTCTGTAGTTCAACCATGAGGCTCCTCATAGTCTCAACTAGATCTGGAGGGGTCTCCACCGCTCTCCTTTAGTCAGACTCTTCGTCTCTATTGTGGGAGCCATCCCCTGCTTCTTGGTGCATCACCATTCTATATTTCTACAGTTTCCCGCAGTTGATCGTCCTCTTGTCGTGCAGGAAAAACACTTGTTGTTAGTCAACATTATATTCATCGACAATCAGCGCATAATTCATATTTTTTTTCAAATGCATACACACAATAGGATTTTTCATTCTTAACTTCGAATTTTGATAAAGGGGGTTAAGATAGAGGGTTACTCCTTTTAAGAGCACATTAAATTAAGTTTCTACACAACTCGTTCATGAGCCCAAGCAAGCCAAGTGCTGTAACCATGCTCTGATACCAATTTGTCACATACCCACTACGACAACCTAGATTTTTTGTATTTTCTTCGAGGGACATAATCCCCAAATTTTTATGGGGCCTAGCACAGACCACCCCTTCCCTTATCCTCCTCCATGTGATCCTTGGCTATGACCACATTCCTTACCAAAAAGATTCTTCTAGTTTTCGCATTTCAATATTTCTGTGTGCGAGCTTTCCCCGATTCCGTGTACCTTGAAATGCCGAAACCCAAAATGGGGTTAACGAGCTCCTTGGATCCCCTTTTTCCTACTCCATGCGTTCACCTCAGTGAACACACACTAACACTAAATGGTTCTATCGGAACTCGACTTCCGAGATTCCTATTGCAAGGAACCCTTGTTCCTTCAATCCCCAAAACCTGAAAGCCTAGTATCATCCGGATCTATGGTCCAGATCATCGACTTGATCAACGGCCCGGATTAAATCCCGACATTCCACCTTTTGAGATTTTGGCGGGGTCTTCACTTCTATTTCCTCGATCTCCAGAACCTCGACAGCTTTAGATCTTTTCCACGCGTCCTCTACAAATGGACGATCCAGATTCTTTCGGGACCTGAAATGTCGATTCCCAAGTTTAGACCCTTGATTAACTACTAGCGCCTACCTCCTCCTTCTACCACATGACCATGTCCTATGACCTAGGTCTCATCCACAGAGCACGTCAGGGTTTCGTATACCAGGATTTTAGGACTTGCGAAGACAAGGGGTCTTGCCCTCTGGTTTCCCGTATGTCGAAATGCCGAAACTTATTCACACTAAACCAACATGTCCATAGAGTGTGTCGGGGTTTCATATACCGGAATTTCACGACTTGCGAAGATGAGCGGTATTTCCCTCTGGTTTCTCGGATGCTAAAACACCGAAACTTATTCATGGTAAACCGATTTGGGGTTTCGTATACCAGGATTCCGTGACTGGCGAAAACGATGGGCATTGCCCTTGATTTTCCGTGTGCCAAAACGCTAAAACTTATTCACGCTAAACCGATTCGGGGTTTCATATACTGAGATTTCATGACTGGCGAAAACGAGGGGTCTTGCCCTTTGGTTTCCCGAGTGTCGAAACGCAGAAACTTATTCACACTAAATCGATCCGGGGTTTCGTATACTGGGATATCGCGACTGGAGAAAATGAGGGGTCTTGCCCTTTGGTTTCTTATGTGTCAAAACACCGAAACTTATTCATGCTAAAACAATTTGGGGTTTCGTATACCGAGATTTCGTGATTGGCGAAAATGCGGGGTCTTTCCCTTTGGTTTCCCGTGTGTCGAAACGCTGAAACTCATTCACGCTAAACCAATTCGGGGTATTTTCGAAAGGATTTTGTCCGTTTTTCTACCAAATGATGGGGTACTCTCTTTCGATAACTGGACTCGTTGTCCTTTCTGAGCTTGAATCACAAGATTCAACCTATCAGAGCTTTGAACTCCCATGACTTCGAAACCTGAGAGAACTACTCTTTCTTGTACAAGGTTTCCAGACTCAGATCACATGATCCTTCAAAGGGTTCTTGGGTAATTATCCCTAGGCTTGGCGACCTGACTGAAAAGCCTTCCTAATTCGTCGAGCTATGAACTCTGTGACCGGGGTAAAGTAAACTCGTGGGTTTACTATAACGATATTCTTTTCAAGGAACTCACTCTGACTTTGAAATGTGAGGAAACTCCCCAGAAGAAGGTGCCTTCAGGAAGTTAAACCAGGACAGAGTGCGATTCAAGTAGATGGGACAATTCTCAAGGGAACGAACTCATATTCTGAAATTATTCATTCTATACATAAACCGGTTATGGTCATATAAGTATAAACATGCATCCATTATTCCCAATAAAAACACAAGGCAATCACTTCTATACAGAAACCATTTATGGGCGTATAAATATGAGCATGCATCCAGGATATTCAATTCAAAATACAAGAAATAAACACTTATCAAAAACACCAGGTGTGATGCAACTACTGAGAGGGGTGCTCGTTTCCACCCAACTGTAGGCTCAGTGACTCCAAATGGATTTACCACTAGTCACCCCCGAGCTAGACCATGATGCTTGAGATTCAGTCTCCTACTTCCAGCGCAACAGAAGTCAAGAATGAAGGTTAACCTCCTCCTCTGTTCAAAACTCCCTGTATTTTCCATAGTTCCTCCCTGTTTTCTTTGGCGATCCCTATTGCGCACGTTCTCGTTTCCTGTTCCGCACACTTCCTTTCTTGCATTTTTTCAAGATTGTGTGTGGCACAAATTCCCCCATCCATGTTCAGGTCTGAGAGCTTCTATGGATGGGCGGTTCACCCCCATCCTCTCATTAACTCTTGAGGAGCCTCCCCACCTACCATCTTGACAGGTAATTTATTCCAGGGTCAGAAAGTTGCTTTGGTCTTTGAGCAAGTAAAAACCAGTATGGAATTGGTTCGGTGGAAGTTAATGCAACCATTCCAGGTCCCTTCCACTACCTCTCATTAGCCATCATTTTCTATTTTAGCACATCCCCTCCCTAGCAGTCATGCACCACATATTCATAACATAATTTACATTCATAGACCTTTTATACAAAGGTCCATCAAATCAAACATTCACATCTTTGAGTTTGCCATAGTTATTGGCCAATATAATTATTTTTACAGACTGGGGGAAATAGGGTGTTACAATTCCCTCCCCCTTAAAGGAACATCGTCCTCGATGTTCTATCTATCAATATGACGTCTGTGTACAGAGGTAAATAAAACCAGATATGCTTGTTTCATGGCATCTTCCATTTCCCACGTAGCCTCATCTGGGCCAAAATGTTTCCACTGCACCTTGACCTATGCAATGGTTTGGTTTCTGAGTGGGGTTTCCTTTCTGTCCAATATGCATTGAGGTTCTGGCAGAAATTCTCCCTCTAGTTCCACCTGGATCATCGACCAGTCAATTATATGATTATAATCATGTACTTATTTATTCAATAATGAATCATGGAAAACATTATGTGCTTTTACTGTGGGAGGAAGTGCTAGCCTATAGGCTACAGTCCCACTCTATCTAGAATTTCAAAGGGTCTGCAATACCGAGGTGCCAAATTTTCACAAGATCCCATCCTCAGGGAACTCTTCCTAGGACTAACTCTGAGATATATGTGGTCTCCCATCTTGAATTCCCTTGGAGTTCTCTTTTGGTCAGCGTAACTTTTCTGTCTGTTCTGAGCGACCTTTAGATTTTTTTTTATCTGAATCACTTGTTGTTCCATTTCTTTCAACATGTTAGGTCCAATAGTAATTCTGTTTACTGGGTTACTCAAAATTACTGGAGTGTTGCACGGCCTACCATAGAGGACTTCGAAAGGACTCATCTTCAGAGATTCTTGGTAGCTGTTATTGTAGGCAAATTCCACCAGTGGTAGGTAATCTTCCCACTTTTTAGGTTGATGCATTACATGCATTCTTAGCATGTCTTCTAATATTTGGTTCACTCTTTCCGTCTATCCATTGGTTTGAGGATGATAGGTTGTGCTAAACAATAATTTGGTCTCTAGACCAGCCATCAAGGATTTGCAAAAGTTGGAAGTAAATTTCGTGTCTCTGTCAGACATGATCTTTTTAGGCATACCATGTAGTTTGGATATCTCCTTCATGAATATGCTGGCGATATCTATTTCCTTGCAAGTCGATTTGATAGGGATAAAATGGGTAGACTTTCTCAATTTATCCACCACCACCATGATGGCATCATTCTTCCTAGATGATGTTTGTAGTCCAATGATGAAATCTATGGAGATGGTCTCCCATTTCCATTCCGGGATTGATAGAGGTTGTAATAATCCTGTTGGGTGTCGGTGTTCTGCTTTAATCTGTTGGCATTCTATGCATTTTGCTAAGTTCTCAACTATGTCTTTCTTCAATCCAGGCCAACAGAATTTCTTCCTGGTGGCTGTGATCATCTTCTGGTATCCTGGATGACCAATATATGGTCTTTTATGTAGTTCATCCATTATGAACCTCTTAAAGTCGTCACAATCTTGAATATACAATATGTTTCTGTAAGTTAGAAGACCTCCATCTATCATATGGTAGCCTTCATACTTTATCCCTGTGGGTTCTTGCTCCAGGTACGAGGTCACGGTCTGGAAGAATGTGTTTGTTTCTTGTGAATTCTTAATTCTTTCCTTGACATTGGTCTCGCAAGTTCTCATTGCTGCCAGATGAATTTTTTTCATACTTCTGCTAAGGGCATCGACCACCTTATTTTCCTTTCCCTTGATATGTTTGATTTCGAAATCAAACTCACTAAGAAGGGCTATCCACCTAGCTTGTCTAGCATTGAGTTTTGGTTGGTCAAACATGTCGCAATCCACAGTGGTCTGTCATGAGTACAAATTTCCTTCCCAGGAGGAAATGCCTCCACATTTTCAAGGCATGCACTATGGTAGCCAACTCTAGATCATGGGTCACATAGTTGGCTTCATGCTCATTCAATTTTTGGGATTCATAGCAGACTACACTTCCTTCTTGCATAAGGACTCCCCCAAGCCCTTCCTTACAGGCATCTATGAACACGAGGAAGTCGTTTTCGGGATCAACGATCTTCAGCATGGGTGCATGGGTCAGAAGGTGTTTCAGAGATTGAGATCTTTCTTCACATTCTTGTGTCCACGTGAGTTTAGCTCCCTTCTTCTGGAAGGCAGTGATTGGACAACCAATCTTGGAGAATCCTTTTATAAATATCCTATAGTATCCTGCTAAGCCCATAAAGGATCTGATATCCAAAACGTCCTTTGCGATAGCCATTCCATGATAGACCGGATCTTGTCAGGGTCTACTGCTACTCCTTTTTCAGATATGAAATGGCCCAAGTAATGTATTTGCTTCTAGAAAAAGTCGCACTTGCAAAATTTGGCATAGAGATGATGTTCTCTTTGCACTTGAAGTACAAGTCTAAGCTGTTCCTAATGTTCCTCTCTATTCTTGGAGTAAATTAATATATCATCAATAAAAACCAGTACAAATTTTTCTAGGAATTTGCTAAGCACATTGTTCATCAAGCACATAAAAGTGGCAGGGGCATTGGTTAATCCAAATGGTACTACCACAAACTCATAGTGACCATATCTCGTCCTAAAGGTAGTTTTATGGATGTCTTCACCCTTGATTCAGACTTGATGGTATCCAGATCTCAAGTCAAACTTTGAGAATATGGAAGCACCTCCCAATTGATCGAACAAGTCATGAATCTGGGGTAAGGAGTACTTGTTCTTTATGGTTACCTTATTGAGTTGTCTATAATCTATGCACAGTCAGAGGGTACCATCTTTCTTCTTCACAAACAGAACTGGTGCTCCCCATGGGGAAACACTGGGCCAAATATAGCCTTTGTCCATCATTTCTTTTAGTTGTAATTTAAGCTCAACTAGCTCGGGTGTGCTCATCCTATAGGGTGTCCTAGACATGGGCACTGCTCCTGGTGCAAGTTCTATTGAGAAGTCAATGTCCCTTCTGGGAGGTAAACCCAGTACATCTTTCGGAAACACATCTCTATATTCTCTTAGTGTGGGGTGGTCTTTGAGGCTTGGTTTGTCATCTTCAATTGATTCCAACACCTGTATCGCATATAGTGGGCATCCCTTTCTGCAATACTTTCTCATTTGAAGGGATGAAATTCACCTCACTGAGACAGGTTTTTGGATCCCTTGAAGGGTTATCCTTCTTCCTTCTTCACTTACACATTCTAAAGTTTTATGGTAACAATCCAATCTGGCTTTATATGTGGCTAGCCAGTCCATACCAATCAATAGGTCATACGATCCTAGGGGTAGTATGATAAGGGTTGCTTGGGTAGGGAATTCACCCATAGTGAATTGGAAAGCTGGTATGACCTCTGCTACCTTTCTTTTGGTGCCAGTGGCTAACTGTACCAACCATGGCTTAGCATGTTTATGTGGTTGTAATTTACACTTATCAACATCCTTAGGGGCTATATAACTCAAATTTTAACCAGGGTCAATTCGAATGATACTAGATGGTTGGTGATCATACCTTCCATCTCCACCACTGAAGCTTGGTGGTCAGCTTGTTTCTTATCCAAGGCTTCATAAATTTGCGGCACGCTCCTGACCACATCATTGACGGTGGTAGATTCTTGAACATTGGAAATTCTTCGACTGTTCTGTTGTTGGTGTGGGCAGTCCCTTAGTAGATATCCGTCTCCACAACCCCAACATTTCAAGGGTTCTTTCTTTGAGTTATCAATCTTTCCTAGGGTAGATCCAAAAGGTTTATTTTAGCTCTAGGAGGAAAAATTCTGCTAGTGTACACTTTGGGTTGGGAAGCTCATCCTTGAGTCCTTTTTATATTTTTTAAATCTTTGGGATTTAAACCCCTTTTTCTAGAATCCCAAACTATTCTTCTGCTTCCAGCCTTCACGAGGTTCTGTCCAATGCCCAAGTTGTTCATAACAATATCTTGCCTTTTGGATAGTGTCTTCTAGGGTCTTTGGCTCATCAAACTCAATCCTGTTCTGATTGTCCTTAGGTAGTCCACTGATGAATCATTGCACCTTTGCCTTTTTTTCTTTTATATAGGGTACATACCTTAGAAACTCGAGGAATCTGCTGACATATTCCTCTATGGTGCGTTGCCCCAGCTTGAGTTCATAGAATTCTTTAGTCTTTTCGTCGAAATACTTTTCTGACATATACTTCTTCCTGAAGTATTTCTCAAACCATTCCCAAGATAGGTCTTCTTCATGAATCCCTTTTACGTTCTTAAGGTCTTCCCACCAAATGGAAGCCTTCCCATTTAGGTTGAAAGTGGCTACTTGGGCCTTCAAGTTTTCCGAGAAGTCATGGACTTTGAAATACTTCTTTAGTCCAAGTAGCCAGGCGTCTGCTTCCTCTCCCTTATTTATTTCACCATCGAAAGAGGGTGGTTTGGCCTTCTTGAATTCTTCAAGATAATGATTTTTGGAATGATTTCGCTTCTTCTATTTTCTTCGGGAATAAGAACTAGTTCTGCTACTAGAAGATTCCTCTGAATCGCCAGTTTCCTTTCTAGAGGAATCGTCAGATGCTTGTCCCTTATCTCTAGGGTGGACATTTCTCAAGGTCCTCTTCCCAGTGTGGCCACTTAAAAGACCACGTTTCCATATCTCAGGTGGACTTCGACTTCTCTTTGTCTGTCGTTGGTCTGCGTGACTAGTGTCAAGTCCATTCTACAATTGTATTTGTATGTCGGATAAGCTCTGCAACAAGACTACATTAATATTCATTTTCTTTTCTTTCTCTTTTATCAACCTCTCATTGTTGGCCTTGCATCTCTGTAGTTCGACCATGAGGCTCCTCACAGTCTCAGCTAGATATGGAGGGGTCTCCACCACTCTCCTTTCATCAGACTCTTCATCTCTATTGTGGGATCCATCCCCCACTTCGTGGTGCATCACCATTCTATCCATATAAAATTTCCCGTGGTTGATCATCCACTTGTTGTGCAGGAAAAACACTTGTTGTTAGTCAACATTATATTCATTCGCAATCAACGGATAATTCATATTTTTTTTCAAATGCATACACACAATAGGAATTTTCATTCTTAACTTTGACTTTTGATAAAGGGGGTTAAGATAGAGGGTTACTCCTTTTAAGAGTACTTTAAATGGAGGTTTTGTGCAACTTATTCATGAGCCCAAGAAAGCCAAGTGTTGTAACCATGCTCTGATACCAATTTGTCACATACCCACTACAAAAACCTAGATTTTTCGTCTTTTCTTCGAGGGACAGAATCCCCAAATTTTTATGGGGCCTAGCACAGACCATCCCTTCCATTATCCTCCTCCATGTGATCATTGTATATCACTACATGCCTTACCAAAAAGGTGCTTCTAGCTTTCGCGTTTCGAGATTTCTGTGTGCGAGCTTTCTCTGGTTCCCTGTCCCTTAAAATGTCGAAACCCAAAATGGGGTTAACGAGCTCCTTGGCTCCTCATTTTCCTACTCCATGCTATCACCTAAATGAAAACATGCTAACACCAAATGGTGCTACCGAAACTTGACTTTCGAGATTCCTATTGCAAGGAACCCTTGTTCCTTCAATCCCCAAAACCCGAAAGCCCGGTATCATCCGGATATACAGTCCAGATCATTGACTTTTTCAAGGACCCGGATTCAATCCCAACATTCTACCTTTTGGGATTTTTTCGATGTCTTCACTCCAATTTCCGCAATCTCCAAAACCCTAGTGGCTTTAGATCTTCGCCACGCATCCTCTACAAATGGACGGTCCATATTCTTTCGGGACCCGAAATGTCGATTCCCGAGTTTAGACCCTTGATTAACTGCTAGCGCCTACTTCCTCCTTCTACCACATGACCCTGTCCTGTGACGTAGGGCTCATCCACAGAGTGCGTCAAGGTTTCATATACTGGGATTTTGCGACTTGCGAAGATGAGGGGTCTTGCCCTCTAGTTTCCCGGATTCCAAAACACCGAAACTTATTCACACTAAACCAGGTCATCCACAGAGCGTGTCAGGGTTTCGTATACCGAGATTTCATGACTTGTGAAGATGAGGGGTATTTCTCTCTGGTTTCCCGGATGCCGAAATGCTGAAACTTATTCACGATAAACCGATTTAGGGTTTCGTATACAGGGATTTCACAACTGGCGAAAACGATGGGTCTTGCCCTTTGATTTCTTGGGTGCCAAAATGCCGAAACTTATTCATGCTAAATCGATTCAGGGTTTCGTATACCAGGATTTCGTGACTGGCGAAAATAAGGGATATTTCCTTTTGGTTTCCCAGGTGACAAAATGTGAAACTTATTCACTCTAAATCGATTCGGGGTTTCGTATACCGGGATATCGCGACTGGCGAAAACAAGGGGTCTTGCCCTTTGGTTTCCTAGGTGTCGAAACACCAAAACATATTGATGCTAAACTGATTCGGGGTTTTTTATATTGGGATTTCACGACTGGCAAAAATGAGGGGTCTTTCCCTTTGGTTTCACGGGTGCCGAAACGCCGAAACTTATTCACGCTAAATCGATTCGAGGTATTTTCGAAAGGATTCCGACTGTTTGTCTACCAAATGATGGGGTACTCTCTTTCGATAACTGGACTCACTGTCCTTTCTAAGCTTGAATCACGAGATTCAACCTTTCAGAGCTTCAAACTCCCACGACTTCAAAACCTGAGAGAACTACACTTTCTTATACAAGGTTTCCAGACTCAGATCACATGATCCTTCAGAGGGTTCTTGGTTAATTATCACTAGGCTTGGTGATATGACTGAAAATCCTTCCTAATTCACCAAGCTATGAACTCTGTGACAGGGGTAAAGTAAACTCGTGGGTTTACTATAATGGTAGTCCTTTCAAGGAACTCACTCTGACTTTGAAATGTGAGGAAACTCCCTGAAAGAAGGTGCCTTCGGGAAGTTAAACCAGGACAGAGTGCGAGTCAAGTAGATGGGACAATTCTCAAGGGAACAAACTCATATTCTAAACTTATTCATTCTATACATAAACCGGTTATGGCCATATAAGTATAAACGTGCATCCATTATTCCCAATAAAAACACAAGGCAATCACTTCTATACAGAAACCATTTATGGGCATATAAATATGAGCATGCATCAAGGATATTCAATTCAAAATACAAGAAATAAACACTTATCAGAAACACCAGGTGTGACGCGACTGCTGAGAGGGGTGCTCGTCTCCACCCAACCATAGGCTCAGTGACTCCAAACGGATTTACCACTAGCCACCCCCGAGCAAGACCACGATGCTTGAGATTCAGTCTCCTACTTCCAGTGCAATGGAAGTCAAGGACGAAGGTTACTCTCCTCCTCTGTTCATAACTCCTTGTATTTTCCAGAGTTCCTCAGGGTTTTCTTTGGCGATCCCTATTGCGTGCGTTCTCATTTCATGTTCCCCACACTTCCTTTCTTTCCTTTTCTACAAGATTGTGTGTGGCGCGAATTCCACCGTCGGTGGTCAGGTCTGAGAGCTTCTGTGGATGGGTTGTTCACCCCCATCCCCTCATTAACTCTTGAGGAGCCTCCCCACCTACCATCCTAATGGGTAATTTATTCCAGGGTTAGAAAGTTGCTTTCGTCTTTGAATAAGTAAAAACCAGTATGGAATTGGTTCGGTGGAAGTTAATGCAACCATTCCAGGTCCCTTCCACCACCTCTCATTAGCCATCATTTTCTCTTTTAGCACATCCCCTCCCTAGCAGTCATGCACCACATATTCATAACATAATTTACATTCATCGACCTTTTATACAAAGGTCCATCAAATCAAACATTCACATCATTGAGTTTGCCATAGTTCTTGGGCAATATAATTATTTTTACAGACTGGGGAAAACAGGGTGTTACAATTCCCGCCCCCTTAAAGGAACATCATACTCAATGTTCTATCTATCAATATGACGTCTATGTACAGAAGTAAACAAAACCGTATATGCTTGTTTCATGGCATCTTCCATTTCCCATGTAGCCTCATCTGGGCCAAAATGTTTCCACTGCACCTTGACCTGTGCAATGGTTCAGTTCCTAAGTGGGGTTTCCTTTCTGTCCAGTATGCATTGAGGTTCTGGCAGGAATTCTCCCTCCGGTTCCACCTGGATCATAGACCAGTCAACTATATGATTAGAATCATGTGCTTATTTCTTCAATAATGAAACATGGAAAAAATTATGCGCTTTTACTATGGGAGGAAGTGCTAGCCTATAGGCTACAGGTCCCACTCTATCTAGAATTTCAAAGGGTACGCAATACCGAGGTGCCAACTTTGCACAAGCTCCCATCCTCAGGGAACTCTTCCTGGGCCTAACTCTGAGATATACATGGTCTCCTATCTTGAATTCTCTTGGAGTTCTCTTTCAGTCGATGTAACTTTTATGTCTGTTCTGCGAGACCTTTAGATTTTGTTTTATCTAAATCACTTGTTGTTCCATTTCTTTCAACATGTCGGTTCCAATAGTAATTATGTTTGCTGGGTTACTCCAACTCACTAGAGTGTTGCATGGCCTACCATAGAGGACTTCTAAAGGACTCATCTTCAGGGATTTTTGGTAGTCGTTATTGTAGGCAAATTCCACCAGTGGCAAGTAATCTTCCCACTTTTTAGGTTGATGCATTACATGCATTATTAGCATGTCTTCTAATATTTGGTTCACTCTTTCCATCTATCCATCGGTTTGAAGATGATAGGTTGTGCTAAACAATAATTTGGTCTCTAGACCAGCCATCAAGGATTTGCAAAAGTTGGAAGTAAATTTTGTGTCTCTGTCAGACACAATCTTTTTAGGCATACCATGTAGTCTAAATATATTCTTCATGAATATGATGGCGATATCTATTTCCTTGCAAGTCGATTTGATGGGGATAAAATGTGCAGACTTGCTGAATTTATCCACCACCACCATGATGGAATCATTCTTCCTGGCCGATGTTGGTAGTCCGATGATGAAATCCATGGAGATGGTCTCCTATTTCCATTCCGGGATTGGTAGAGGTTGTAATAATCCTGTTGGGTGTCGGTGTTCTGCTTTAATCTGTTGGCATTCTATGCATTTGGCTAAGTACTCAGCTATGTCTTTCTTCAATCCAGGCCAATAGAATTGTTTCCTGGTGGCCGTGATCATCTTCTGGTATCCTGGATGACCAGTATATGGTCTTTTATGTAGTTCATCCATTATGAACCTCTTCAAGTCATCACAATATTGAATATACAATCTGTTTCTGTAAGTTAGCAGACCTCCATCTATCATCTAGTAGCCTTCATACATTATCCCTGTGGGTTCTTGCTCCAGGTACGAGGTCACGGTCTAGAAG
>JASDQU010011262.1:99299-113488 GCA_032191745.1 Picea mariana
CAACACGGGTGCATGGGTAAGAAGGTGTTTCAAGGATTGAAATATTTCTTCACATTCTTGTGTCCACGTGAATTTATCTTCCTTCTTCTGGAGGGCAGTGATTGGACAACCAATCTTGGAGAATCCTTTTATAAATCTCCTATAGTATCCTGCTAAGCCCATAAAGTATCTGATATCTGAAACGTCCTTTGGGGTAGGCCATTCCATGATAGACCAGATCTTGTCAGGGTCTACTGCCACTCCTTTTTTAGATATAACATGGCCCAAGTAATGTATTTGCTTCTGGAAAAAGTCGTACTTGCTAAATTTGGCATAGAGTTGATGTCCTCTTAGCACTTGAAGTACAAGTCTAAGATGTTCCTCATGTTCCTCTCTATTCTTGGAGTAAATTAATATATCGTCTATAAAAAATAGTACAAATTTGTCTAGGAATTTGCTGAGCACATTGTTCATCAAGCACATAAAAGTGGCAGGGGCATTGGTTAATCCAAATGGTACTACCACAAACTCATAGTGACCATATCTCGTCCTGAAGGAAGTTTTTTGGATGTCTTCACCCTTGATTCAGACTTGATGGTATCCATATCTCAAGTCAATCTTTGAGAAAATGGAAGCACCTCCCAATTGATCGAACATGTCATCAATATGGGGTAAGGGGTACTTGTTCTTTATGGTTACCTTATTGAGCTGTTTATAATCTATGCACAGTTGGAAGGTACCATCTTTCTTCTTCACAAACATAACTGGTGCTCCCCATGGGGAAACGCTGGGCTAGATATAGCCTTTGTCCATCATTTCTTTTAGTTGTAATTTAAGCTCAACTAGCTCGGGTGTGCTCATCCTATAGAGTGTCCTAGACATGGGCACTGCTCCTGGTGCAAGTTCTATTGAGAAGTCAATGTCCCTTCTCATAGGTAAACCCGGTACCTCTTCTGGAAACACATCTCTATATTCTCTTAGTGTGGGGTGGTCTTCGAGGCTTGGTTTGTCATCTTCAACTGATTCCAACACTTGTATCGCATATAGTGGACATCCCTTTCTGCAATAATTTCTCATTTGAAGGGCTGATATTCGCCTCACCGAGACAGGTTTTTGGATCCCTTGAAGGGTTATCCTTCTTCCTTCTTCACTTACACATTCTAAATTTTTTATGGTAAAAATCCAATCTGGCTTTATATGTGGCTAGCCAGTCCATACCAATCAATAGGTCATACGGTCCTAGGGGTAGTATGTTAAGGGTTGCTTCGGTGGGGAATTCACCCATAGTGAATTGGCAAGCTAGTATGACCTCTGCTACCTTTCTTTTGGAGCCAGTGGATAACTGTACTAACCATGGCTTGGTGTGTTTATGTGGTTGTAATTTACACTTATCAACAACCTTAGGGTCTATATAACTCAAATTTTAACCAGGTTCAATTAGAATAGATACTAGATGGTTGGTGATCATACCTTCCATCCTTACCACTGAAGCGTGGTGGTTAGCTTGTTTATTATCCAAGGTTGCATAAATTTGCGACACACTCCTGGCCATGTCATTGACAGTGGTATCTTCTTGAATGTTGTGAATTCTCTGACTGTTCTGTTGTCGGTGCAGGCAGTCCCTCAGTAGATGTCCTTCTCCACAACCCCAACATTTCAAGGGTTCTTTCTTCGGGTTATCAATCTTTCCTGGGGTAGATCCAAAAGGTTTTTTTCCGCTCTGGGAGGAAAAATAATGCTGGTGTACACTTTGGGTTGGGAAGCTCATCCTTGAGTCCTTTTTATGGTTTTTGAATCTTTGGGATTTAAACCCCTTTTTCTAGAATCCCGAACTATTCTTCTGCTTCTAGCCTTTGCGAGGTTCTGTTCGATGCCCAAGTTGTTCATAATAATATCTTGCCTTTCAGATAGTGTCTTCTAGGGTCTTTGTCTCATCAAACTCAATCCTGTTTAGATAGTCCTTAGGTAGTCCACTGATGAATCATTGCACCTTTTCCTTTTTTTCTTTTGTATAGGGTACGTACCTTAGCAACTTAAGGAATCTGCTGGCATATTCCTCTATGGTGCATTGCCCCAGCTTGAGTTCATAGAATTCTTTAGTATTTTCGTTGAAATACTTTTCTGACACATACTTCTTCCTGAAGTATTTCTCAAACCATTCCCAAGATAGGTATTCCTCGTGAATCCATTTTATGTTCTTAAGGTCTTCCCACCAAATGGAAGCCTTCCCATTCAGGTTGAAAGTGGCTACTCGAGCCTTCAAGTTTTCCAAGAAGTCATGGATTTTGAAATAATTCTTTAGTCCAAGAAGCTAGGTCTCCGCTTCCTCTCCCTTCTTTATTTCACCATTGAAAGAGGGTGGTTTGTCCTTCTTGAATTCTTTGAGATTATTATTTTTGGAATGATTTTGCTTCTTCCATTTTCTTCTGGAATAAGAACTAGTTCTGCTACTAGAAGATTCCTTCGAATCGCCAGTTTCCTTTCTAGAGGATTCGTCAGACGCCTGTCCCTTATCTCTGGGGTGGAAATTTCTCAAGGTTCTCTTCCCAGTGTGGCCACTTAAAAGACCACGTTTCCGTATCTCAGGTGGACTTCGAATTCTCTTTGTCTGTCATTGGTCCACGTGACTAGTGTCAGGTCCATGCTACAATTGTATTTGTATGTCAGATAAGCTCTGCAACAAGACTACATTAATCTCCATTTTATTTTCTTGATCTTTTATCAACCTTTCATTGTCGGCCTTGCAGCTCTGTAGTTCGACCATGAGTCTCCTCACAATCTTAGCTATATTTGGAGGGGTCTCCACCACTCTCCTTTTGTCAGACTCTTCGTCTCTATTGTGGGATCCATCCCCCGCTTCATGGTGCGTCACCATTCTATGCGTCTGCAGTTTCCCACGGTTGATCGTCCGCTTGTTGTGCAGGAAAAAAACTTGTTGTTAGTCAACATTATATTCATTCACAATCAACACATAATTCATATTTTTTTTCAAATGCATACACACAATAGGAATTTCCATTCTTAACTTCGACTTTTGATAAAGGGGGTTAAGATAGAGGGTTACTCCGTTAAGAGTACTTCAAATGGAGTTTCTACGCAACTCGTTCATGAGCCCAAGCAGGCCAAGTGCTGTAACCATGCTCTGATACCAATTTGTCACACACGACAACCTAGATTTTTCGTCTTTTCTTCAAGGGATAGAATCCCCAAATTTTTGTGGGGCCTAGCACAGACGATCCCTTCCCTTATCCTACTCCATGTGATCCTTGGCTATGACCACAGGCCTTACCAAAAAGGCACTTCCAGCTTTCACATTTTGGGATTTCTGTGTGCGAGCTTTCCCTCACTCCCTTTCCTTTGAAATGCCGAAACCCGAAATGGGGTTAACGAGCTCCTTGGCTCCCCTTATTCCTACTCCATGCGATCACCTCAGTGAACACACGCTAACACCAAATGGAACTATCGGAACTCAACTTTCAAGATTCCTGTTGCAAGGAACCCTTGTTCCTTCAATCCCCGAAACTCGAAAGCCAGGTATCATCCGGCTCTACAGTCCAGATCGTCGACTTGATCAACGACCTAGATTAAATACCGAAATTCTACCTTTCGATATTTTGGTGGGGTCTTCACTCCTATTTCCCCGATCTCGAGAACCCTGGCGGCTTTAGATCTTCGCCACGCATCTTCTACAAATGGATGGTCCAGATTCTTTCGAGACTCAAAATGTTGATTCTCGAGTTTAGACCCTTGAGTAACTGCTACCGCCTACCTCCTCCTTCTACCACATGAGCTTTTACTGTGACCTAGGGCTCATCCAAAGAGCGCGTTTGGGTTTCGTATATCGGGATTTCATGACTTGTGAAGACGAGGGGTCTTGCCCTCTGGTTTCCCGAATGCCAAAATGCCAAAACTTATTCACACTAAACTAGCTCATCCATAGAGCACGTCGGGGTTTCGTATACCGAGATTTCATGACTTTCGTAGACGAGGGGTCTTTCCCTCTAGTTTCCCAGATGCCGAAATGCCAAAACTTATTCACGCTAAACCGATTGGGGGTTTCGTATACCGGGATTTTGCGACTGGAAAAAATGAGGGGTCTTTCCCTTTGGTTTCCCAAGTGCTGAAATGTTGAAAATGATTCACGCTAAACTTATTTGGGGTTTCGTATACCGGGATTTCTCGACTGGCAAAAACAAGGGGTCTTTCCCTTTGCTTTCCCAGGTGCCAAAACGCTGAAACTTATTCACGCTAAACCGATTCAGGGTTTCATATTCAAGGATTTAGTGACTGGCGAAAATGAGGGGTCTTTCCCTTTGGTTTCTTAGGTGCCGAAACGCTGAAAATTATTCACGCTAAACCGATTCGAGGTTTCGTATACCAGGATTTCACTACTGGTGAAAACAAGGGGTCTTGCCCTTTGGTTTCCCAGGTGCCGAAACGCCAAATCTTATTCATGCTAAACCAATTCGAGGTATTTCTGAAAGGATTCTGACCGTTTTTGTACAAAATGATGGGGTAATCTCTTTTGATAACTGGACTTGCTATCCTTTCTGAGCTTGAATCATGAGATTCAACCTTTCGGAGCTTGGAACTCCCACAACTTGGAAACCTGAGAGACCTACTCTTTCTTGTACAAGGTTTCCAGACTCAGATCACATGATCATTCAAGGGGTTCTTGGGTAATTATCCCTAGGCTTGGTGACCTGACTGAAAATCCTTCCTAATTCGCCTAGCTATGAATTCTATGACAGGGGTAAAGTAAACTTGTGGGTTTACTATAACGGTAGTCTTTTCAAGGAACTCACTCTAACTTTGAAATGTGAGGAAACTCCCCGGAAGAAGGTGCCTTCAGGAAGTTAAACTAGGACAGAGCGCGAGTCAAGTAGATGGGACAATTCTCAAGGGAACGAACTCGTATTNAGATATTCAATTCAAAATACAAGACATAAACACTTATCAGAAACACCAGGTGTGACGCGACTGCTGAGAGGGGTGCTCATTTCCACCCAACCATAGGCTCAGTGACTCCAAAGGGATTTACCACTAGCCACCCCCGAGCTAGACCATGATGCTTGAGATTCAGTCTCCTACTTCCATCTCAACGAAAGTCAAGGACGAAGGTTACTCTCCTTCTCCTCTATTCAGAACTCCCTGTGTTTTCCAAAGTTCCTCGCGATTCTCTTCCGCAATCCCTATTGTGCGCGTTCTCTCTTCCTATTCCCCACACTTCCTTTCTTGCCTTTTCTGCAAGGTTGCGTGTGGTGCAAATTCCCCCATCTGTGGTCAGGTCTAAGAGCTTCTATGGATGGGTGGTTCATCCCCATCCCCTCATTAACTCTTGAGGAGCCTCCCCACCTACCACCCTGATGAGTAAGTTATTCCAGGGTTAGAGAGTTGCTTTGGTCTTTGAGCAAGTAAAAACCAGTATGGAATTGGTTCGGTGGAAGTTAACGCAACCATTCCAGGTCCTTTCCACCATCTCTCATTAGCCATCGTGGTCTCTTTTAGCACATCCCCTCCCCAATAGTCGTGCAACACATATTCATAACATAATTTACATTCATCGACCTTTTATACAAAGGTCCATCAAATCAAACATTCACATCTTTGAGTTTGCCATAGTTCTTGGCCAATATAATTATTTTTACAGACTGGGGGAAACAAGGTGTTACATGTATTATATTTCTCTCTTATTGATGAATGTTGTTGATACATGGAGGTATATAAGTACACATGAATAATATGTTTGAAGGTGTTGCTAACTAAAGTTTTGTAAGAAGTGTAAAAATATCATCACATTGATTCACCCCCTCTCTTAGTGTGGCCGGTGTGTCCAACAACTACAAACCCATTGTTAGTCCCAATCATTGTAAACAAATTTTTAATAAATAATTTCCTATAAATGTAAATAAATTCCTATAAATGTTCAATATTTAGAAAAAATTATATTTACGAGGGACTAATTATTACTCAAAATAAATATTTGAAAATAAAAAATTCATACTTGTATTGATTCATTTGTTGAACTAAGCTCTCCACTTCTGCTTTTATTCTAGCCTATGCTTCTATATATTCCAACCAATAAAAAGCAATCGATTTACCTCCCAACCTCTCTAAGGGAAAACTACTTTCCCTAAGACCCTTGAGATGCATGGACTCACCCTCGTGTCTCAACCAAAATCCCCAACAATGTAAAGCCTTTATTTCCCAGTTTTTTTTTCACACGATTATCCATTCCCCTCCTCCCAGAAAATCTCCATTCCTCCTTCCTCATCCTCCATTTTCCCACTCATTTCCCTCTTTTTTTTCTCTCATTCTTCCCCCATCATAACCTCATGAAAACTCATCCACCATGCAATGAAAATAAAATCCCCATGTTTCTTTTTATTTCCTAAATTCTCAATTTTTTTTTTTTTGCATGACCACGTTGTGAACCTAAAATATAACTCTTTAATATTATTTGTTTATATATTGTTTAGTTAATTTATTTTATATGCATATATTTTAATAAGAAAATTATTTATCTATATTTACATAAATATATATATGTAATTAGATGGAACTATATTAAGATGCCTCTCCTAAGTGGCTAATTAACCACAACTCTAAATTCACCAAGATTTGACTATAACCACCTTGATTGACTTGGGAATTTGGAGGCTAACTATTGGAGAGTAAGGATTATGCACCCTTACTATGCAAACTCCTCATCTTAATCAAACACTATGGACTCCACATCCTTGTCTCCATGACATGTATGGATTCCACGTCCTTTCCTCCATGACATATATGGACTTCATGTTCTTGTCTCCATGACATATATGGACTCTGTGTCCTTGTATCCATGACATATATGGACTTTGTGTAGTATTCCAGATATAAAATAGTATGCAGAAGAGAAATATTTTAGCATATAAATGGAAGAGAAATAATGATATAACCAGAACAATACCAAAATAATACTAGAATAACACCAGAAAGAGCACCTTGGTTAATGATAGCAATGTTCACTTGCCACTTCGAGGGGGCAACCTCCAGCAGAGAAGAGCTCTAATACAATAATCTCCGAGACAATATTTATCATACTATTTATTCCTATTTATACTAAATCTATCTATCCAAAAGAACAATCCAGGGAACATCCTTGTCATAAAAATGCACTTGCATTCTTAAAAGAGCACATGCATTCCTAAAAATGTGGGCACTATTTTAGGAACACATGCACACTTTTAGGAACATGCGTGCATTCTGAAGAATATGATTTGGAAAGTGTGCATGGAAGTTCAGGGAGAACTAAGTCTATAAGATTAGAAATGTGTGTGCATTTCTAAGAATGTACCCACGTTCTTGTGTGTGCATATTTCTATGCACCTCATTACCACTTTTTCAACCGTCAAATTTGAGTGGGTGCCTTTCGACACTCTCACTTCATTTTTATACTTAGAATCTTTTATTTCACTTTGATTCGACACCCATAATCCACTTTCATTTCAACACATAAATTGGCTTCATATGAGTGAATAAAGATAGCTTTAATCCAATGGAGAAAGTGATTTGAACTTGATGATATAAACCATTTAAGATCAAAATAAGACTACGGAACTTATAAATTTGGTTTTCTCAATGTTAAGAGATGCTTTTTAAACTAAATGACATGCACAAAATCATCAAAACTTAAAATGCAAAGAATTATTTGCAAAATCAAAGAAAAGTGGTAACCAAAAATTTTAAATTTTTAGGTGTGTTGTGGACTCAACATAATGCTAAGTGGTGAAAATGGTTAACATTTTTTCCTTAAAAAAACTCTGCATAGATTTTTCTCAAAATTTATAGTGTGATTTTGCTATTGTTACGAGGCAATGCATCAAAAACTATGTACCACCTATCCATCCAATTCTTAACAAATGGTTGATAACCGCACCAATTGATAAAATTGTGAGCTCAGTTAGTGTCTAGGATTTCACTTGTATGAGAGTGTATGAAAAGAGTGAATTTATCTTATTTACTAATATTTTTTTTATTGCATTATGATCAAATCCATATTTATATTCATGATATGTATGTTGTCTATAAGATGCAATATTGTACAACGTACCATTTGTTTGGGTAATTGTATCAATAATTGCATATATGGTTTGGGAAAATAAATGTTGAAATGGATCTCCGTCCCTAAAAATATCTCCCAAATCCATTAGGTTTCCATCTTTATTAGGATTTCAATATTCCAAAGCATCAATAATGAGGCATTTCTTTTGGAATTTAAACTAGGAGTTCCTAGCTTTGCATTGGGGTTTATGTTTGGATTTCCCATATTTGGAATATGGGGGTTTGGGTTTTCGGTTATCATTTATGGCCATTGCAATGAAATATTTTTTAAAATATTAAGTGAATATAATCAAAATTTTGGCAATGAAAAAACTACGAAAATTTTTAATATCACCTACTTGAAACTATTTACTTCCTAATATTGCCAATGAGAGTGAATCCACCAACAATACCAATTTCTTAAAAATATTTGAAATCCACATGGCTTGGAAAAGTTTGTTGTCCAAAAAGCAATCAAAATTTGGGTTTAGCAATGAGACCAAAGCACTAAAGCGAAGAATGTGATGCAATTGTGAAAAAGAATATTTTTTTATTTTTAAGAGAGGCAAAACATGCACATCCTAGTCTATTTTTCAAATGAATTGTTAAGCTTAAGCCTCCTCAAAGTGAGTTTCTACAAACATATTCACCTTATAATTTTTTTAACATGAATGTATACACATCTTAAATCGAATCTAAAAATACATCAACATCATACACTCTCAAATCTTAATTTTTTTTTTTAATTTATTAAATAAATGCATCTCATTACTCAATAAAAATAAAAATATATATTAAAAAAACAATATTCACCATTAAAGCATAAAACATTTAATACCTATTAAATAAACTTTTGTTCACCGGGAAGCCAAAATTCATGATAACGAGTGAAGTGTCCATACACTACATCACATTTCCAATAAGACAGGCCTTTTAGATATTGCTAATGAAGATGGCCACAATCCATCGTGATCGGAGGACTAATCATTGTTCAAAATACAAACATGATATATTAATTACATTTAACAAAGCCATTTATTTAGGGTGAAGCCAAACTTCATAGTATTACGTGGAGTGCTCATAAAGTGGCACCACACTTCCAAAAAGAAAAGTCACTATTGAGATAATTTTGATAAAAAAAGATGCCCATGGCACAATATTTCGTAAGTGGAAGTACGTTAGCGTCGAACTTCTTGAGAATGGAAGACATTGACGGATCATATATTTAGGTTTGGACCATATTTTACTAAAAAGGATATCGTGTGAGAGTAGGTTTTATATATATATATAATTCATTGTATTTAAAATAAAGACTTGTGTGTGCAATTGAAATGTACTATAAGTTAAGTTGAAGTATATTAATGATAATTAAAGTATATTAATGATAATTAGAAGTATATTAACAATAATTACATTAATGGATTTGGTATATATTGATCGGTGTATGTTTAGTAATAACAATTTTCTTTTATAAAATGAGTAACATGTAACATTATATAACAAGTGTTGTATAGTAGCGGAGTCCCTGCCAAGTTGGGATGGGAGTAAATGTGAGATAGTAGAGACATGTGGATAGAAAGTTGAAGTAGATGTGGTTTGCATGCAGAACATATTAAAGTAAATATATAGTTTTATACATATGAAATATGTACTTTTATACATACAAAATATGTACTTGTATAAGTATATATTTAGATTTATAGATATGAAATTTGTACTTTTATAAAATATGGGGATGAGATTTTATAGAGCATGCACGGAGCCCTTATTGCATACTTAGCCAGTTTTTAGATTGCGGGTTCTTGGGGTGGCGGGTTCAAAGTTGGGCCTCTTATGTGTTGTGGCCTACAAATAGGACCGACAGTTCCGCGATATACAAAATGACAGGCGGAGTGGTGAACTATATAAATTTATCAGAAATTAATAATGTCAGTTATACAATAGAATAGTAATAAGGTCTGTTACATAGGTTCGTGGAGAAAAACACCAAAAAATTAGAATTGTCGAACTATTTTGCTTTAAAAGTAAGGCTTTTCTTGGACAAAAAAGATATAGCATTGTCGAATTGGTTTTGTTTGCACATGTTTTATAGAGCATAGACAGAGTGGTCATTCCATACTTAGCCAATTTTTGGATCGTGGGTTCTCGTCCTGTCGGTTTCAAAAATGGGCCTCTGTTGTTCCATGCCCTATACAAATTGACAAACCGGCTTGCGAACTATACAAACTTATTTTAAAACAAATAATGTATGTTACATATCTTTGGAAATTACATGAACATTTAAAACATCAACGTCGTTGAAGACCAAAAAATTAGCATACAATAGGAATTTTGCACCCAACAACTCTGTCATATACATGAGACAATAATTTATAGAAGATTATAACATTGTACAAAGATTTATAGTAATTTGTATAATGCTATAAAACTTCATACATTTTGTACTGAACAATTATGCAATTGCGGGTTGGCGGAGTTCCAGGTTCACACTTTTCATGTCTAGTGTGTTACGTGATATACATTTTGCACGAAAGACTTTGGTCATATACATTTTGCAGCGAACAATTATGTGATATACATGACATAGAGCAATTTATAGAATATTATAATGTTGTATGGAGATTTATAGTAATTTATATAATGCTATAACATATCTTAGTTAATGAATAGTATAAACTATTTTTTAAATTTTATTCAATATTTTTTTTTTATAAGTAAGATTGTATAAAAGTTTGTCAAAATGAAGGAGTACAAATAATTTCCATGGTTTCAAGCTGTAAATACTGAGTTTCCCTGAGGGAAAACCAACTCATCCAAGAAAACCACTTCATAACTTAAGTGTAGATTGTCACTGATACAAAAAGAGTTCAAAATTCTGGCCTGTAAGGGTGGGCGCTAGAACTGTAGAAAGTGTAGATAGCCTAATTATAATAACCATGGACAAAATGCATGAAAGGTCAGCATGCACATGAAAAAACAACAGAAATCACTGGTATGGGTTGTAGTGCGGTGACACAACCATGCAAAAGGTGCAAAATGTCATGTCCCTGGGAGGAGGAAGCTCCTCCTGGAGTGGTGTGTGGTCCAGTTTCATAGCATTCTCCATCGCTGATGGCAGGTGCTCTTCCTTCTAGATGTGCTCTGGGCATGATGGAAGCCTCTGGTCCAAGCAGTCTGTGTCTACATGGCCCAAATTTTCTAGTGGAAACACTAGTGCCGAGTTTGTTGTTTCTTGGGTTGTTGTTGATTGGGCTGCCTCTAGTGCTTGGAGATGAGAACCTTGTAATGCAGAGAACAACTACATGAGTCGAGAGGCTTTGCAGTCCAGACTCTGTAGGCAGAACTGGAGGTCATCCATGTCATGACGTAGGTCAAATACCAGGCTCTGCACCAATGCAAGGCTTGTTTGCCACTCGCATTCTGGGTTAGCGTTGGAACCTGCTCGAGATTGGGGTTGTCGTCATGAATTTTGATTGGCTTCCAAACCATCCATCTGAAATTGGGTGTCGTGAAGCTGGTCCTGAAGCGACTAGGTGGCCGAAGAGTTCGGAGGGGCCAAAGGGCTTGGGTGTGAAACATATGTAGAATTGGCTAAAGGTCCTAGGTTGTTGTTCAGTGAGGCCCTTGAGCAATCTAGCTCCTCCATTCTGTTGGCAAGAGACATAGGAAGGGGTGGGAGAGATGCAGGAATTTGAGTTGATTGCACCAGGGAGGAGGATGAGGTGGCCAAAGAGGAGGAGGATAACAAGGAGGGAGTAGGTAGGGGACGCAGGACCAGGCGAGGTTAGTTTGGCTGGTAGGCTGGTCAGCCTTTGGACTTCCTTCATAGCCAGGGCATCTCCGGGACAGTGGGAGAGCGAAAACGCGGCAGGAACAAAGAAGTGCAGGACAAATGTAGAGCAGGGAAAGGCTGGGTAGGAAGCCAAGCTTTGAGAGGAAAGAAAGAATGAGCCATATGGACTCACTGAAGCAATTGAAATAGGTCAGGAAGTTTGTGAGGTTCCATAAATGGCCTCACACATAGAGTAAAGGCACAACGAGGGTGCTAGTTCGTCGAAAGGATGCGAAGGCAGAGAAGGGTGCATTGAGAGTAATGGTGCCATGCCTCGAGCGAGATGAACTTGAACTGATTAGGCAGTTGGGACTGAGTGGCACACGGTCGTCACATCACCGACGCCATAGAGTATCACTCCTGGCTGCTCTGCTCGACGCGTGTGCTATACTAGCAACCCATCCACGGGAAAGGGAATAAATGCGAAGGAGTACAGACATGTGGGCAGGACTATTGTTTAGATATTCTTTGCATATGACCATGGAAAAAATACACAGAAATAGTAGTAACGGGCTGGTGCGCTGAAATTCGGATTTTGTTGTTCCGTGGCCTATAAATTGCACCCAGAGTTCGCAACATACAATTTGAAAATTAGAGTTGTGGACTATTTGATATTTAAGAGAGTACGTATGTTACAAAGAAGAGCTTCTAGATACCAAATATGTAATTTGATTAAGTATATATATAGACCATTGTGTCTGTCGAGCTGGCAAGCTAAAAATTGTGCTACCATAGGTTCATGAACAAAAGCATAAAAATACTACCAACACTGAATTAGTTTTCTTTAAAACAAAGGCATGGGAGCTTCATTCCAGGTTGTCAGGGTGGTGGAATGAAAATTGGGATACTGTTGTTCCGTCACCTACAAGTAGCACTGAGAGTTCTGCGAAATACAAATTGAGAAGTGGTTTTGCGAACTATTTGAATTTTTGGATTGGGGTTTCTTGGGCTGTTGGGCTGAAAATTGGTTTTATGTTGATCTATGGCCTACAAATAAAATTGAGAGTTTCGCGATATATAAATTGATAAGCAGTCTTGTGCACTATTTGAAATTTTGGATCGCAGGTTCTCGGGCTAGGGGGATGAAAATCAGCCTTCTGTTGTTCCGTGGCCTACAAAAATCAAATATGTAATTTGATGAAGTAGATATATAAAGCATGCATGAAAGCTTCATTCTAGGTTGTCGATATTATAGGCTAAAAATTGGGCTTTTATTGTTCTGTGGCCTACAAATACCACCAAGAGTTCTTGCGATATACAAATTGGCATGTTGCTTTGAGGACTAAAATTTTTGAATGGCGGGTTCTCGGCCTAGCAGGCTAAAAATTGGGCTTTTGTTGTTCCATGGCCTAAAAATAGTCCGTGGAGTTCCACGATATAGAAATTGACAAACAGACTTGTGAACTATTTGAAATTGAAGGCCCTCGTGTCGAACAAGTTTAGCATCCCCGAATTAGTTTTCCTTTTTACATATGTTGCTGGAGAAAAAGAAAAGAAAATAGTACTGATGTCTGTTACATAGGTTGGTGGAGAAAACTATGAAACAAATATGATTCCCGAATTAGTTTTTTTTTTTAAAAGCGGCTTCTCGACTTAGGCATTTTTTGGATCGCGGGTTCTCGGGTTGGGGACCTAAAAAATGTGCTTCTTTTATTCCCTGCCCTACAAATAGCACCAGCAGTTCCACAATATACAAATTGAGAATCAGACTTGTGGAGTATTTAAATTTTAAGGAGCTCGTGTCCCAAAAATTCAGCATTCGCAGATTAGTTTTCTTTACATAGTTTTTACATACGCTAGTGGAAAAGAGGGCAAAAAGTATAGTACCTATGTCTATTACATAGGGCGGTGGGTAGAAGAATGAAATAAATAGCATTCCTAAATTAGTTTTCTTTAAAATAGGGGCTCCTCGATAGAAGAAATTGAAATTTATGAAATTATAGGTTCCTGCAGACCATAAACTATACATAGCAAATACGTAATTTTTTAAAGTAGACATTTACTTTTATAGATACAAAATATGTACTTTCATAAAGTATGGGGATGAGATTTTATAGAACAATGACAGAGCCCTCATTCCATGTCCTATAAAGAGCAGGCAGAGATACGCGGTGTACAAATTGAGAAGCAGGCTTGTAGACTATTTTAATTTTAAGGGCCTTTGTGACAAACATTGTGCAGGACATGTTGCAAAGATGCAAGAAATGACAGTCTATTTACGTTTGAGTAGAAAGAAAGTAGTGGACACAATTTGACGACATTTATATAAAAAAATAATAAAACGTGTTACATA
>JASDQU010011264.1:18935-29763 GCA_032191745.1 Picea mariana
TGGAAGCTGTAGCTACCTTTGGAAGTCATTACTTCCCTTGAACAATAAACTATTGATTATTTCTCATAAATTGTGCATGGTGTATTATGGTGTCTTGGTGTAACTCTTATACTATTGTTCATTGCTCATTAGATATAGTTGAATGGTTTAAGTATAAGTTGAAAAAGGTTTTAAATTGTACTTGATATTGATTCACCCCCCTCTCAATATCAACATGATGTCGTAGGGCAGACGACATTGTTGGCTGACACAGAGATCTCTTCCTTGGCGAAGCCAGCCGATGGTGTGGGGTTGCGGGTGTGGTGTTGTCAGCAGGTCCATCCGCTTGACGATCTTTGCTGAGATTAGGTTCTTCTGACTGCTGCTATTGACAATTAAATGAAGCGGAGCCCCTTTACCCACTTATGTGAGTGAAAGAGGTGTTCCCCTTCCTCTGGTTCTTCGGGTTTGCTTGGTTATACTTTAGTGGTAGCGACAGTGGCACTGGGTTCAGCATCAATAATCTATTTCCCTCCTTCTGGATTTGATTCAGAGTCAGAATCAGCCTCTGACTCGAAAGCCTTTAGCTCGGCCACGTATGACTGCTTGGAGCGGCATTCTTCGGTGTTGTGCCAAGGGATTTCACACCATTTTTCTCTGTCCTTATTCGTCTTCTCATTACCCTTCTTGTGTTGTCGCTTGGACTGGTTGTCCTGAGAGTGGCCATCTTTGTTTTGTCCCTTATTGTGTGGGTTGGGGCCACCTTTGCCCTGCTTCGGCTGTGAGGATTTTGCAGATCTAAACTCCCTCCTCTTCTACTTAAATTTATGCTTGATCTTGGCATCATATCTATAAGTTGTACCCAATGAGGCAATGTCCAAAAACTCCATTTTTGTTTGAATGTATCTATGCAAACAGCCGTGATATTTGAGCACCAGATGTCGCTTAGAGTCTTTGATACCCAATTTGGTGCGCAGGGTATGGAAAATATTGGTGAAATCTGGTATTGTCTGGTCCATTTCCTGATGTAGGGTGGTCCATCTAGTGTACTGGTCCTCGTAGCTTCCAACAGGGTAGTATTGTTCTTTAATGGAATCCCGGAAGGAATCTCATGTAGGGGTGACCACAAATATTGCAAATTCCTCTATGGCCCTTTTCTCAGAGTAAGTATCCCACCAGTCCTTAACATGGGGGACAGCCTTGAGGAGTGAAAAAGTAATATTTTCCCTATCGAAAAAATTGTGGACCGAAAAATATCCTTCGAGCATATTCAACCATTTATTTACAACATCTGCATCTATCAGTCCTTCAAATAATGGAATATCAAAATTTACATGTACCTTGAAGGGGGTTGCATGGCCGCTTGATGAAGATGCTTCTCCTGTGGATAGCCGCCGAAGGATCTGTGCAAAGTTGTCCATCATTTTGTTCATTTTTCGTGCAAGGGCTTCCTCAAGCAACATTTTAAAAGGACCTCCTACTCCATCATCTTTCTTTTCGTCCTCCATGGGTTGTTGTCGGGCTCGGCACGACCGATCCTGCAAAGGCTCGATTGGTTTGAGTCCCAACTTCTTGTACCTACATCTTGTCAGGAACATGCACGAAGAAAAATAAATGAAGAGAAAACCGCTCTGATACCACTGATCCGTATTTAGGAGCGGAACAAACCAGGGATGATTTTAGGGGCTAAATTCCRCTCATGGGCTAATTTTCCATGGTTTTTCCAAAAAAGAGATTCGTTATTTTAAAAAAGATTTGCCCAAATTCTATAGGATACAATTATTTTAACTAAAAAATCATCAAAATTTTATAAAAACTATAGAAAATCCTTAGAAATTTGAATATTTTTACAAAAATATTGKSAAACATTTATAGTTGAAATATGAAGGATTAGTAAGATTCGCCAAGGTTTCTACATTTTAAAATAAATTTCCATCATCAAAATCATCCCTGGAACAAACTGATTAATAGACTGAATACAATAAACATAGAGATATGGAGAACAACACAAATATTTAGTGAACAATATTTTCTATTGAATAAAAGAAATAGGTTGAAACTGTAAAATTGCAGAATTGAAACAACTTGCTTGAATGGTGGTAGTTATCTCTGAGAAGAGATGTGGCTGCTACACGCATCTGTCTGAGCAGAATGATTACAATGGTCCAAAGGCCTTTTTAATATTACTCATGAATTCCAAAACCCTAAACATCCAAAAACCTAACCCTAGGAGGTGAAACGCCAAAATTCATGTGGGCCCCAATGGGTAAGTTGTTACCTCAACTTCTTGAGGTCGTAAATTTTGCATATGACCTTCGTTTTAGGCGTGCGATAGCCTATTGGAAAGGTCTTTTCAAGAGCTACACATTACACTGTCAAACTCTGACTCTATCTACAGTTTGACTGTGGAAACCCAAAAAAAAACATTGTTTAGGGCCCTAAAACAGCCCTGGAAGTACATAAAGATGTGCTGACATGAAAACATCCAAACTAGGTCAGTTGGATTAGGTGGGAGGCCACTAGTCTCCTCCTGGAAGATGTGTAGGGCTTCAGAAAGCCCCGAAAGTGTAGAACCCACAATTGCAAAGAAGTACAAAAGAACGTGCTAAACTAAAAACTGTGAAGAGGAACTAGTTGGAATAGGTGGGTGGCCACCAATATCCACCTGGATCAGCTTGGGATTTTTCTTCACATCCTCTGGAAACAATTAGCATCTCAATACTCTTCCACGTGTGATGCAATTCAGATTACTCCAATTTATGTAGAGGTGGCTCCATGCGGGTTTTCAACATAGGTTAGGTCTCGCCAAAGCTCTACGCACAGGTACAGTACTATCATGCCTCTTTTCCAAACACTTTTCGGACACCAGATTGCTCCAAACTTATCAAAAATTCCACGCAACGGCTAACAATGATTTCTTACAATAGATAAATACATACAACAACACTCTACACAGGAACAATTTACACCATTCACTCTCCTACCCTATATGTATAGAGGATTAATAAATTCATGACTTCTCCATCTTCCTGGCACTCCCATGAGGGAGTTAAGACAGACTAGGCTCTGATACCATATTAAATTTTATGAGAGCAGATATTGTACATGAAATACACACATAAATAATTTTCTCTATTACAAGTACACCATAATACAATACACACATATATAGTGCTTATGAGATCCAACTGGGATTGTTGTTGAGAGAATGTCTCAAGAACCTCTAATAAACCAAACCAACTCTATTATTGTAAGCGTTAATTCTAACACATTGTGCCAGGGTTATTCATATTGTCCTGCTACTCATTTTTCTAGACATAAAATTGGTCCCAAATCTGGTAGGAACTATGTTTGAAGTCTATTTTTTATGGGTGCTTTATTCATTGAACTTTGCTCTTGTGTTTAAAATCAAAACATATGAAATTTTGATTAGCCAAAAAATGAAACTTACTCGAAATAGGGCAATTTGAATGCCCCGTCCTCTTGATAAATACAACTTGAATGGGCCTAATGGTTAAGAATATATGTTTCCTCCTTGAAGGTCTCTTGTCTGTCCCACAAACAAAGAAATCTCATACACCAATTTGATGTTTGAATTAGGATTGATCTTAAAATTAAATTATTATTATTATAATATATTAATTTTGCATATTTACCCTCAAATCATTAAAAATAGATTATCTGGGCTAAAAAGTCTTTGCAGTTGTTATCGTTTAAGCTTGGCCATAGCTGAAAACCTGTTATTCGCTGAGACTCCAACAATTCTGCACTTTCCGTGGTAGTTCCAATAGGTGTATTGAATTTCCAATGCTTACAAGATCACTGGGGCTCCGGATTTTATTTGCAGGTACATCTGAAAACTTTAGTGCCCGTCCATTTGGTTTTATTGATCCCAATTTGTCGATTGCCTTTCATGGCATGAATTGAAGCAGGCCGAGGCTTGGAAAGCTTGGCATATATGAATCCAGAGACCTTCTGTGTGATAAACCCGGCAAGTGCTGTGTCCGCTCCTATAACGAGACCCCAAATAGCTGTTATTCCACCTGCATCGCTCGCTTATGTGCCCAATGCGAAGCCCCGTGTTTGTCTTGGGCTCAACTACTCCTGTTCCCGGACCCTGCATAACAATGCCTCTTATACCTGTAGGTGTATTATTGGATTCTGTCACTGATATTGAAATTGCTGGAAAACATATTTTTATTTAAAAATGTCCATTGCTTTTTAATATTGAAATAGAATTTGACATATTTGTATTCAAGTGATTTTACTGGTGTCGCACAGATTGGCATTTTCCAATCCAAAATTGATACAGAATTAATAATAAATTGATACAGAATTAATAATAAATTAATAATATTTAACTTGTCTAATTGTTTTATGTTTTAGTTTTTTTCGACATAAATTTGTGCGAAATTACAATTTCCTCATTTAAATTGTATTTTTCATTGCTCATTTATGTGCCCAATGCTAAGTCCTGTATTGGTGTCTTGGGCTCAACTGCTCCTGTTTCTGGACCCCATAACAGTGACTCTTATACCTGTAGGTGTATTATTGGATTATGTCACTAATATTGAAATTGCTGGAAAACATATTTTTATTTTAAAATGTTCATTGTTTTTTAATATTGAAATAGGATTTGACATATTTGTATTCAAGTGATTTTCTTGGGTTAACACAAATTTTGGCATTTTCGAATCCAAAATCGATGCAGAATTAATATTGAATTTTTCTAATTGTTTTATGTTTTTTTTTTTTTTTTTAGGGAATTTGGCCACATAAATCTGTGCAAAATTTTTAAAAATGTCTATTGCTTTTTAATATTAAAATAGGATTTGACATATTTGTATTCGAGTAATTTTATTGGGGTTATACAGATTGGCATTTTCCAATCCAAAATTGATACAGAATTAATAATAAATTAATAATATTGAACTTGTCTAATTGTTTTATGTTTTGGTTTTTTTAAACATAAATTTGTGTGAAATTACAATTTCCTCATTTAAATTGTATTTTTCATTGCTCATTTATATGCCCAATGCTAAGTCCTGTATTGGTGTCTTGGGCTCAACTGCTCCTGTTTCTGGACCCCATAACAGTGACTCTTATAACTGTAGGTGTATTATTGGATTTTGTCACTGATATTGAAATTGGTGGAAAACATATTTTTATTTTAAAATGTTCATTGTTTTTTAATATTGAAATAGGATTTGACATATTTGTATTCAAGTGATTTTTTTGGGTTCACATAAATTTTGGTATTTTGGAATCCAAAATTGATGCAGAATTAATATTGGATTTGTCTAATTGTTTTATGTTTTGTTTTTTTAAGAAATTTGGTGATATAAATCTRTGCGAAATCACAATTTTTTATCGTTTAAATTGAATTTTAAAATGTAAAAATGAATTCAGCAACCACTGAAATTTGCAAATCCAACACTTTTTCACCATATTTTAAGTAAAATTAAACAAAAAAAAATATAAAAATAAAAATAAACCAAAACTTATAACAATTAGACTACACTATTGACCTAAAAAGTAGCTAAAATAAAATACAGAGTTAATATATAAACTACAATATTGACCTAAAAAGCAGCTAAAATAAAATACAGAGTTAATATATACAGAAAAAACAATAAAAAAACGGAGTACACTATGTTGGTCATTTTTCATGGGGAATGTTTGCTCCATGTTTTTCCATGGATGTTGTGAATTCGACAGTATTAAATTATATAAAAAAAATGTGGTGCTGATCACTATTTATATCAAATTGTTGTTAGTGTAGTTATATATTTTGATCTCAAGTGTAAGTTTATATAAGTGAACTGCCATCTTTGTGGTGAGAGTAATTATGTGTTTTGACCTAAAGTCCAAGTTTATTTAAGTGAAGTTCAAGTTTATTTAAGTGAACTGTCATATAGGTAAGCTGTCCTCAAATGTTATAGGTAGGCTGTCCTGTCATATAGGTAAGCTGTCCTCAAATGTTATAGGTAAGCGGTAACCTACTCTCATAAGTTATGGGATCATATCATTTATTAGATATCTCACCTCTCTTATCCATTACCACAAACGATATTTCACCCCTTATCCATTACCACTTCCATGTGCAGATCATATCATTTATTAGATATCTCACCTCCCTTATCCATTACCACAAATGATATTTCACCCCTTATCCATTACCACTTCCATTTGCTTAAACATCTCACTACTTACTGGATAGTGATATGCATCATCATCCACTTACTTGGACAATCTTATCCCTTAATTAATTATGATTATTTATGACTTTGGATACTCTAGCTTTTCTATGAACATTAGAGTTTGGATGTTGTTTATATGGATAGTTATCTTTTAATTAATTAATTAATCATGATGATATATGACTTAGGATATTCTAGCTTTGCTATCTATAAACATTGGGAGATGGATGTTTATAATTGTAGGAAACATATATACATAAATATATAAATAGAGAAAAAAAATAAGTTTATGTGAAAATTATTTAATTTAAATAAGTTATAAGAGTAGGCACTTTCTCTTTTATTTTTTCTGTTTTGAAGTAAAACTTGAATTTAAATATGGTATTGGAGGAGTTTCGTCTTAGTTTAAATGTTCTATGTTTTGTAGACTTTATCAGTCAAATCATTGGGCGGAGGGGGTCCCTTGTCCCACAAATAAGGGGGTCAAAATAGATTATTATTATTATTATTATTTATAATTATCACAAGAATCTCATAATGTAATGGTGTTGTCTAGCTGTTCTACTCAATGGTTTTTTTTGCTGGAATCTAATACTAATCACTACTTTTTGTTATTCAAAATTCATCATTTCTATCCATTTTTTAATACAAAAATGGATTCAGCATGTTGAAAAACTCACGAGACACTTATTTATACAAAAATAATCTAGAAATCTAACAATTTCTCACCAAAACATCTCAAAAAAATAATCATTTCTTAAAATTATTATTAGTGAAATCACAATTTGAACTTTTAAAATAGACTTGTTTGTTTGTGTGAGCATACTGACCTCCTGCAGATCCAATCCAGTCCAGCAACAAGATCTGCAGAAAAGTACGCCTTCTGATTTTAGCGTTGGAAATCACGCCTTTTGGGTTTGCTTGGCCCTTTGTCTTTGTCCTGCAGATCTTGTTGCTGGATTGGATTTCGTTTACCTCTGAATCATTACTTTTCTGTCTAGACTGTTGGGTGGAGTGCCTCCTCTTTGCAGAGCAGAATCCGTGGATTCTCCTCTACAGGATGATGCCCTTAACACTCACGATCGGAGCTCGTCTCTTGTGTCTTCTGTTGTGTATGCTTGCCTCAGATCTGATTGTCGATGAGCGACACCCAGATCGTGTGCCATCTCTCTTCACAACGTGGACGTGACCTTCTTGGATCGTTGTTGTTAAAGTTATGCAAAGCTACGATAATTGTTCGTGGATTTTTTGTTGCTAGTGCACCCTCCCATTCTAAACTTTTTTCTGTTTGCAGATCGCAGCTTCAAATGTGAGTGAAGCCTTTATGTTTTTCAAATCATGACCTCCCTCCCACTTTTGGTTCAATATACCTTAGCGCATTGCTCTAAACATTAAACACTAGTAGCTCTAGCGATTTTTTCCTATAGCAGTGCTCAAAAAGGCGCACCTTGTCAGTGGTGCGAGCGCCTCCACGTGGACCGTATCACCACATGCATCCCCTTATTTTTACGTGGAAGTTCACACGTCACTCCTTTGCCACCTTAGCAGTGTGACACGTACAATTTTTTTTGCCAAATTGCCAACTCGGCGCAGTTGTAGCAAATCGTGTTGGCTCATGGTTTTTCTCAAACCACCATAGCCACTTCTTTTTTGCAGATCCGTGGGTGTTCCACACCTGCGGTCTCTGTAACAGTGATCGTGGCTTGGCTCTTTGGTAACCTCTCTCCCAATGATTCAGATCCAGCATGCAGAGACTAAATTTGTGCTAGCTTTGTGGGAGAAGGCCATCCTTAACCCGATTGTAGATTCGGGTCTAGTTGGGCGCTCTGTTGACCCGAATCTACAATCAGGTTAAGCTCAGGAGTGGGAGAGCAGTGTTCATCTTCAGACCGCTGCATTCGTGGCTTTGCTGTTGGTGTAGATGGTAGCCCCTTCTTCCGATCATTGTTGCATTCGTGGCTTTGCTATTGGTGTAGATCACAGCCCTTCCTCCCATCGTTGTCGCACACCTCTCTTGTGGGCTTCGATACCTTCAGCACTCTGTTTCTGGTTCATGGCTTGGCTCATCGTGCTCTCTTTCCACTATCATTTCTACTTTTTGTAGCTACTATGTCTTCGACGCAGATCTCCTTGTCACTGTTTTGCTACGCTGAGCCACTATAGGCTTGAGCTGTATGGTTATGTGCTCGAGCCATAGCTTTCCGGGCATATCGAAGGCAGCTTGATGGTTGATGTCCACTTTTTCCACGACGTTTGTGTTAAACTTCAAAAAAAAACATAATCTTCACAGTTTCTCAGTTTCTGTAGTTTTTCTTGAGATCGATGTGGTTTGCATCAAATTCACCAGATTTCAAATGGGTTTATTTAGATTTTTCCTCTACAGCAAGATAGCATGTGGAAATTTGGTTGCAACATTTGCAATGGTTGTTCAATTCCTTGTAGGGCCAATGGTGATGACGACAGCCTCTATTTGTTGTGTATTTCGGATATATGCATGAAAATGCCTTGAGAATATATGGTTGGCACCTTTTTCTGTACATGCTTGTTGTCTATCTGAATGATATGTGAATTTATAATGGATTGAGTAAACTCAATGTTGCTTAGCCTTACGTTGCTTAGTCTTATGTGGCTCATTGGAGTTTTTATGTGGATTTTTAATGGTGTTTTTCATCTTGGGGTTATTTGGCCATCTTTAGTGTTTTCATTTTTAATGGTTGATGGTATTTGCTTATGTTTGAAGCATTTTTTATGGTTCCTAACTAGCCCCTATTTGTCTAGAGCATTTATGTGGTACTTGTTAGCATTTGTCATTCTTGTGCCTCTACAACCAATGGATCTCTTATGTTTCAAAATTCAACCATATTCTTTGAGGTTACTTGGACCTCTTCTTCAGAGTTTTAGTCATACTTCTTGATTGGAGCTTTCAGTGTCCACAGGTCTCATGATCTTGCCCTTCAACACATCTTTATATGATCTTTTTGACTTTCAACTCTAAGGCCTTTTCAGTATTGATGTTACTTCCTTCCAAGGGTCCTCTTGAGGCTTTCTTCCTTCCCATCTTTTTTACATTGTTTTTGTCTCTTTTCGAGAGGATTTTTTCCTACAAGTTTTTTTCCTTTCCTTCACTTATGACAGTTCGTACTTGGGTACCTTAGTAGTTCTCTTTGCTGAGACCTTTTTTTTTTCTCTTCTTTTGTTCTCCCTGGATTTTGCTCGAGGCGAGATGTTAGTGTATGTAAACATTTATTAAGCTTGCATACACCAAAAATTACTTGTCAAGTTGGTATACCTTGTTTACCCAATTGGCATACCAACCAATTATGGGTTGGACATCTTCTAGTTTGTTATAAATATGGGTGATCTCCTTGTAATTATACAACAATATATAGATTCACTCTTTCTGTTAATTATAATCCCTCTATTGTTGTTCTATTTCACAATGTGTTGATTCCTCACTTGTACATGGGCACCTATCATGGCCTTGTTGTCAAGATTCATATGGAGGATGTTGTCCTTGATGGCTTCATTTTCGATGCATCTCTTTCTACACCTTTGGACATGCCATCCAAGTATTGGATATTGGGGCACTTGAGAAAATATTCTAAGAGTGACATTGGAAGCGTTTACCTCCATGACTATGAATAGTCTCATCTTACAAGACTTGGAGCTAGCCACTTTAGAGTGTTTCTTGCACAAGTTTCCCAACACCATCTTCACCTTCATCTCATACCTCCATCTTTCACCATCTTCTGTGGCATCCATTACCATCATCTACACCCACCCTATTTAGCATTGTGGGGCTCTTTCTCTATTTTTTTCTTTTTTCCTCTTTATTAGTTATTGCCTTTGAGGCTACATGGACTACTAAAATTCGTCAGTTGTTTTTTCCATTACAAGGGACACAAATCAATGTTTTGAAGATCTTCTAACCTAAGTTTTTACTAGCTCATGTATGAGATGCTTTATTTTCACCAATCAAATGCTCCAAATGTTGTGTCTTCTTATTTGTCCTCATATTGGGGAAATTTTCATTTACCAAGCTATTTCTAATGTTTCAAGTTAGGAATTGCAAATATTACTAATATTAAATATTCAAAAGTGCATTCATGCTATCCATGAGATAACATTATTTCTTTGATGTTTTCTTTTGTGAGGATTTTGTTGACTTAGATCAATCTATGAAGATGAATTGTCATGACTTAATGCTACCAAGTCTTCATGCACAACTAGGATCTATGTGCATCACCTTGAAGGTGGTGAAGGCTATGACTTGGTGTTGCTACTTTGTGGCTACGTTCTCACAGTTGTTGTTGGTTTTGTTTTGCAGCATTTGTTGTTGTTATAAGTTTTAAACATGTGAAGTAAAGCAATGCATACAGATTCTTAAGAAAAACATAAATTAATCAATGATGCATACACAAAATAGAGAAACATGTATGTTGGAAACCCTTAACTGGGGGAAAACCGTCCTTCCTTGGTGTCGCACCTTTCAACTCTTCATTGTATTAATTTCACCATTCACAATATAATATATACAATATTTTAGGTATTCCTCAGCTACCAAAACTCTAATCCCGTAATGTGGGATCAATTTAAAAGACTGTTAAAAATAGTGAAAAACACTAAAATAGAAAAAAAAAAAAAAAACG
>JASDQU010011264.1:45972-56416 GCA_032191745.1 Picea mariana
GTAGTAGAGGGTTTCGACGAGTCACCGAGGGTTTCACGAGGCATTTCAATGCCAGGAAAATTGGGATCATCCCGCAAACAAGGTGGTAGGTTTTTGACAAAGTCGTAAGGAGGTTTATCACACAGACCTTCTGAGTAGGGATACTCATCTGCAAGGAAACGTTCAATCTCCGAGTCGGAATCTTCGTTGACCATGATAGGCTCAAGGTTAACAGAGGGTTTCGGTTTATTTCTCACCATGCGAGAGATTAACTGGGCGTTTTTCTTACCTTTAGAATTTGCATTAGATTTAGCTTTAGGCTTTTTGGCTGTGGGTTTAGCAATTTCGACCTGTTTGGTCACAGACATGGGCAAGTTCATAGGTGAATCGGGTAGAGGTTTGGGTAGCAAAACATTGTAAGGCACAGGGGGGATAGGCTTGCTTTCGCTCACCACAAGTTTATCAACCTGTGGTGGACTTGAGTCCTCAAAGCTATTACAACTGAGAAAATCACTCCAACAGTCACGACGTAACCCCAATTCATAAACCACAACCATTTTAATCAACCCAAAATGGAAGAGGCTGGTATCGGCCTGGTTGCGTTTGTACCTTTTAGTCATCTTAAACAGACTTATGTGAAGGTAGTGAGGCATATTGAGCTCGAAACCCATAAAAACCATCAATAGACGAAGGTGATACAAGAAAATGAACCCGTACCTGCCCTCGCAAGTAATGAATTGCTTGATTATCATTAGCAGGTCATGCTAGCGTTGTTTTAACATATTTGCAGGCAATTCTTTGTCGCAGGAGTCCACCATTCGATATTGGAAGAGAAATGTCCACGGACATCTTCCATTTTACAATTTTTAGACCACTTCTGTCCCGTAACAGGCAGACTAGTTGTCGAGCTAAGAAATTGTTCGTTAATTTCAAGTTGCACATCCCCAACCTTGGCTCGGCAGCCATCGAAGGTTAACGCAAATTGCTGAGCCACGCTAGGGTTATAACCATCGAATTTTCTTATGAACGGGAGCCATCCGAACTTCTCCAGGTCGCTGTAAGCGCCATCGAACATGAGCAATGCTTGGCAACCGTTGGGCTCGGCCCATACGACTGGAGCCATGGCTTGTGTGCATAGTAGGGTTTGAATCCAAAAATACAATACACAGAGTCGAAAATCGTTACGGCTAACAGCTGCAACGCTCAAAGGGTAATGGATTAATTGTATGCGTGCAAAGGTGGTGGGATTACCACCGCCATGCAGGATAATAATGGCACAGTATAGTGTTGTTCCATCCACCATAATATCGTTTAAACCATATGAGTCAGCCAACCGGATAATTTGGGCGGTGGATCATTGTATCAACTTGCCATACCATATATTATATCAATGCGCCATTGCATAACTTACAAACAATACACCAAAACCCATAAAACAAACATACGCCAAGTAATGATCCAAATCATAGAATCAAAACCCAAAGTCAAATGTTTATCCAATCGTGCCATCGCATAAGTTCAGACTATTAAATCAAAAGTTTACCCAATGTGATTTCATAACTTCAAACCTTTGTCATTCAACATGAAATCGAAACTCATATATTGATCATGCGCTCATAGCATAATATATAATCAAATTTTTATAAAACATGGTAACAAAAAATCTTATAAGATCGATAAGTCAAGAGTTCATAACAATAAGGATCATATCGTATAAAACCAAAATCAATCATGACCCTTATAGAATCAAATGTAACAAATAAATTTGCATGCTCAATGGCTTATTAATCAAATAAAATCAAAATGCGTAATCAAAATGAGAGTATATAAACGGACATAGTTTGAACAAAAATCACTCCAGCCACTTAATAGCAAACCAAAGGTAAGTGCCTTTCAGAAGATGATAACAGTCCAAATAACGATGGAGGGGTTTTCACACTTTCAGTTGTGAAAACTGAATCGAAACCAAATTGCAATTGTCGCAATAAATAAAATGTCTTGTTGCGAAATGCGACAATGCCTTGTTATTTAGGAGACAATAGGTGTAGGCAGCTTTTAGGGCAATCGAAAAATTGAGTTGGCTGCCAACAATGGCGACACACTGGGAGAAGCAGTTATCTCTGTCAAAAGAAATGAATTCAGATCGGGACAGCAAAGAAAAATTCGACTTAAAACAACAACCAGAAAATTATACCAACATCATCATCTACTATCTTTTTTTAGCGATGTTTCAAAAGACGCAAACCAATAACATTCTTAAGATCAAGAAGTCATGATTTTTATGATAAAATATTCAATACTGTTGGCATGGGCACTGCTGCCAGCAGGCGTCCATAGCCTCGACAGGGTTGCCATTTAACCCACTCGAACGTCTGTATCCTATCAAGAAGTTCTAGATCAGAATAAAGGACTTTTCAAAGAGGTTTCTTATAATTTTACAGATTTTCATTTACCCAACATTGCTTCGCTGCCAGCAGGCCTGTTCAGTACCCCGGCGAAGTTGTCTTGGCGCCATGCTTGCATTTACCCGCTGCCAGCGGACCTGTTCAGTATCCCGGCGGGTTTACAAACACTTCCCACAACTCTTATTAATATTTTTATTTTGTTTTTCTTTTAATGATAGCTGAGTGGGGTGATGCTGAAAAATCTTGATATTTTATCATATTTTTTAGACCTCATCAGAATTTTTTAATACTGTCCTTTATTCAACTCCAGAAATGTTTTATTTCTAAAACAACTTGCTATGACAGGGAGACATCCTTTTGAGTCATTCCTTTACAAAAAATGGACAACGTAAAAAGATAAAGATAATCATGACAAACTTTACTCAGAGATTGAAATTAGTAAACTTCTTTCAAACAACATTTTCCAATATCATTTTCAGAAATACATCACTGATGTTCGTACACTTTCTCAGAAGTTATTTCAGCGAAGAAATTTTCTTATGGTCTTTGTCTGAATGGCTCAGTGCACAGGCATGCATATGTTTCCAAAACACACAAAACTGATCATTCAAATCAAAACCAAAAACAAAATAAAACAAAAGGAAATATTTACATAATATACAAGGATAAAAATCAACCAAAGTATCTTTTCAAGGCTTGGCCATTCACCGGATAGGCGTCAAGCTTCCCTTCAAGATTCTGCAAACGAAAGGAACTAAGACCCAACTTTTCAGCAATCAAAAATGGCCCAAGCCACAAATTTTGAAACTTGGTGTGTTCACCCTTCCCTTCGTGTGGTTTGTCTCACTTTAAGACGAGATCGCCTACTTCAAAATTTCTATCAGAAGCAGAATTAGAATCGAACCAGCTTTTAATCAGTTGTTGATGTTGATCTAATTTACGCTTGGCTTGGGTTCTTACTTCTTCTAACTTCATCAAAGCGTTAATACGGCTTTCTAAAGGGGGACATTCTTCTTCTTGAAATTTTTGCGACAATTGAAGTGACGGAAGAAGAATATGAGGTGGCAGAATGGCTTCTCTGCCATAAACAAGGAAAAAGGGGGAATTACCTATAGCGGCTTTGGGTGTTACTCTATCAGCCCACAGTGCATTAAGCAGTGCGTTGTGCCAGTTCTTGTGATTTTCAGCCACGGTTCTATTGATGATTTTAATCAAGTTCTTGTTGGTTGATTCTGCTAAGCCATTACCCTGGGGGTAATAACTGGCAGAATACTTCAGCTTTATTCCCTTTTCTAAGGTGAACTCACTCATTTCAAGAGAGGAAAAGTATGAAGCATTATCAAAGACTAGACAATCAGGGATACCAAAACGGGTGATAATATTCAAGTTTAGAAAGGCGATCACCTGACTTGTGTTAACAGTTCTTAGTGCGGCGGCTTCAGACCATCGAGTAAAGTAATCAGTGGCTGTCACAATATATTTGTGTTGTTGTGAGGATGGAGGGTTAATAGGACCAATGATATCAAGGCCCCATTGCTGGAAAGGAGAATCGACTGTGACGGGTTGCAAGGGGAAGGCTAATTTTTGCAATCGCCCTGATGCTTTCTGACAGATAATACATTTGTGACACAAGGCATGGGCATCCCTAAAAAGTGTTGGCTAGTAATAACCGGCTCTTAAAACCTTATGAGCAGTGGTATCGCCACCGAAGTGACCACCAGCTTCTCCTGCATGCAACTCAAGCAAGACTTTCTCTGCTTCGTCTTTTTCAAGACAACGCATCAGTACGCCATCAAAATTCTGACGAAACAGTATATCGTTAACTAGATGAAAGGAGACAGACTTTAGTCTCAGTGCTCTTCTCTTGGCAGGGTCAAGGTGACGGGGTGCTGATCCATGTTGAAGACAGTGTCTAATATCATCGTACCAAGGACTTACGAGGTTTTGTGTACAACAAATCAAACTTTGATCGCATTGTTCTAGGTCTGACGTATCACTATCTTCTTGTTGTTTAGTTTCTGAATCAACTACCAACTTATACAACCCTTGGCCTCTCACGATCTGAGCTGGGGTGGTTTCCAAGTCATACTCCTACAAGGAGGTGACCCAGTTGGCTCTTTTCTCTCCTAACTCTTTTTTCACTAACAAGTTCCTGATGGCAGGGTAGGGGACAATGACCTTCGTCCTTGACTTCAAAAGATAAGACCGGAAATGATTAACTGCCTTGAAGACAGCGTAGGCTTGCTGATCGACTGCTGGGTAGTTAAGTTCAGTGCCTTTGAAAGCAGAGCTCATAAAGGCGATGGGTACTTCATTGTTCTCGGAATTCTTCTGAGTTAGGACTGCGGCATGGGAACGATCAGAGGCAAAAGTATAGAGTGTAAAGTCTTGAGAGAAATCAGGGCTCATGAGAGACGGAGCATCAATTATATCCTTCTTTATATCGTTAAAAGATTGGTTTTCAGTGGGTCCCCAGTGATATTGGGTGTCCTTCTTAATCAGGTTCTGGAGAGGCCTGACCATTTCGGAGAAACTGGGGACGAATCCTCTCACAAAATTGATCTGGCCTAGGAAGGACTGCATGGATTTTTTGGAGGTAGGTGGGGGAAGTTTAGCTATGGCTTGGGTCCTCTCGGGGTCAATAATCATTCCATCACTAGACACAATGAATCCTAGTAGTTTACCCTGTTCTACTACAAAGATGGACTTCTTGGGGTTCAAGGAGATGTCGTATTTACGACATCGTAGCAGAATAGCCCGTAAGTGAGCTAGATGATCATTTTTGTTTTTAGAGTAAACGGTCACATCATCTAAGTAGACTACTACGGAGTGATTGATCAAGCCTCTAAAAGCAATGTCCATTGCTCTCTGAAAGGTAGCACCAGCATTAATCAATCCAAAGGGCATTTTGCGATAAGCATAAGTGCCCCACGGGGTACGGAAGGTAGTTTTTAATTGGTCTGACGGAGACATCAAGACTTGGTTGTATCCAGAGAAACCATCTAGTAAAGACAGCCTCTCGGAACCAGATACTTGTTGCAAGATCTATTCCATGGGAGGGACAGGATAATTATCTTTGTCAGACGCTTTGTTGAGGTTTCGGAAATCAACACAAAGTCGAATTTCTCCATTTTTCTTCCGCACTGGGACGAGGTTGGATACCCATTGAGTGTGTCTAACGGGAAAAATTATTTTATCACTTAGGAGTTTATTCAATTCTTTTTATACGGTCGGTTCTAGTTTAGGATGCATTTTCCTCAGTTTCTGTTGGAAGGGTAAGGTTTGGGGCTTCATTGGGATGACATGCTGTATAATATTAGGATCAAACGTTTTAAGATCATCGTAAGTCCAAGCAAAGACATCCTTGAATTCTTTAAATAATTTAACAAAAGCAGCTTTTTCTTGTTTAGAACATCCCAAGCCTAAGTTAATACACTGAGGATTTTCACTAGTTCCTAAATTGACTTTTTCATAAGACAATGAGGAACTGTTGGTTTTACAATTGACCGTCTTTTTAAATTTGTCTTCAAAATCATAAAACTTTTCTAGTCTAACAACAGATTTGGGTATAAGATTTACCATGTCCGATAGAGCTTCAGGAGATTTCGGATTAGGTATTACCGTAAAGTCATGCAAATTGTCATCGTGTGTTTGTTCATCTATCACAGCGCCTTGAAAGGTTTCCTCCATGTGCAAAAAGTTAATGATTTTCTGATCATCATCAAACACTCTCCAGTTCGTGATATTGTCAGGAACAGATGGTCGAAATAATAGCTCCACGGAGAATGCGTTTGGAGATAATCCTTCTGCAGGGAGAAGTTTAGAGGCAACATTAGCAAGTAGATCTGCTTCAGCATTATTTAATCTAGGAATGGAATTTATATTAAAAGAAGAAAATTTGTTTATTACACTCCATACCTCAGACTGGTAACATTTGAGATGCGGGGAAAAACAATGTATAGAATTTCTCACTTGCCTAACAACTATCTCAGAGTCGCCGAATACAACTATATTTTGAATGTTCATGTCCAAGGCTTTTCCGAGACCTTGTAATAAAGCCTCATATTCTGCAATATTGTTAGTACATTCAAATTCTAATCTACAAGCCAATAATGTTTTGTTACCTGCCGGATCGATAAGGATGCAACATGCACCAGCTCCTTCTTTAGACTTGGAACCGTCAAAATATAAAGACCAAATTTGATTTTCATCGATCTCACCGGACTGTTGGATAGAAGCTGTTGGTTGCGTACATGCTAGGATCTCGAATTGCTGTTCTGGATTTTTGATAGGTGAAACTTGAGCCATGAAGTTTCCGAAGAAGGTGTCCATCCCTTGGACTTCAGGTGAATCTGTCGGAGGTGTATATGGTTCATTGGGGTTATTCAAGTCTGTTACCGTGAACTTGAGGTAACACTCACGATTCACTTTGATCTTGTTGGGCTTGCCGTTTTCTGGAAGCCATAAGTGAGACCAGTCCGTTGCGAAGTAACCATGTAGCTGCTCCGACCAGTCCCTACTCAAAAACATACCATACACTTCTGGAATATCCACCACAATTATATCAATAACCTGATGAACCTTAGGGTTAGACGATAATCTAATCAATACATTTTTCAGTTCGCCTATAACTTTAACATCTGTTTGATCAAGCTGTATGATTTTCAAAGAAGATGGTTCTACTTCGGCGTTAATCTTTTGGTAGATTGACCAAGGCATCACATTTGATGATGCTCCTGAGTCAACCATACAATTATGCACATTTCTGTTGAATATTTCGAAAGTTAAAAGAAAATGAGGAACATTCTTCCAAGTACTTAAAGTTGTAGCTTGTGATTTCTTACTCGCATTTTCTAATGATACTTTATCTGAATTATTTACACTATTTACATTGTTATTTACATTATTTATAGGAGTTATAGGAAGGCTTCCTTTATCTTGAGTATCAGGATTGTTTTTAGTGGAAGTCTTCTGTGGCACTTTGCTTTGCACAACCTTATTGTTGTTTGAACTACCATTCTTGCCATTTTCTGAAATATTTTGCAACATCTTTTGTAACAAAAATGGAAACTTCAACAACTCATAAATAGAAATGTTAGCCCTTAATTTCTTAAGATCTTCAACAACATCATAATCTAATTTAGGACTAACATTACTCTGTTTAATTTCTGTTGATTTAGATGGCTTTGGAGGTAAAGTTGTAGTGTTCTCGACAGGGGGTTTGTTTGCTGTCTTACTCCTAGTGTTGTAAGGGTGAACAGTCTCGAAGTTAGCTTGGAAGATTCTATCCAAGAGGTGTCCAAAAATATTTGGAGAAGACTCTTCTTCTTGAATGGTTTCCTGCTCGACTTCCTCTTGAGGAATATCAGGAGGGATCAAGTCATCCTGGGCTCCTAGAATTGTCTGGAGAGAACATTGCAAACTTTCTAGGTTCAAGCCTTTGGGATTTGGATTAGGCCGGTTGGTTTGAAAGGGCTTTCGGAAAGGAGGTTTGTAGGGTCCTTTACTCGAAGAGGCTTCCTCAGTCGACCTTTTTAAATCTATAACTTTATTAGATAATTTTTGTATAACTTTGGTTAAATTTTCCAAATCAGAGTTTTCAGGTTGTGTTTTGTTTTGTGTAGGTCTGGGAAGAATTTCAATCTTCTTTTTGGAAGAAGCAACTGTTTCAGTTTCGTTGCTAGAAGAGTCCTTAAGGTTGAGTATGTCTTTTTCAATCTGAGTAGCCTCTTCAAAGGCTTCTAACAACGTGGCTTTTTTAGATCTTTTTACCCAAATAGCTATACTTTGATGTAGAGCTTTAGTATAGTAAGCTATTACAAGGCTCTCAACAGGCATAGAGTCTGCAGGGATTCTCTTCTTAAGTGTTAAAAATCTTTGATTAAAATCTTTAACTTTTTCTTTCGAGTTCATTTTTAAGCTTGAAAGATCCATGACTAAGACTTCCGGAGGTTTGCCATCTCCGAATTTCTCCAAAAAGCATGACTCAAACTTTTGCCAAGACACTATGGTGTGAGGCTGTTGGGAAAAGTACCAAGTGGATGCGTTACCCTCAAAGGTGTAAGGGAACAACCTACAGACAACATCTTCATGTTCAACGTTACGGAGTCTGATGGCTAACATAAATTTTTTGATATGATCTTCAACTATCTGTTTTTAATTAGGATCAAACTTAGGAAGCCATTTCTCCGGGTGCTTAGGTAAAGGGTGCTGGTCTCCAGGTACAGCTACAGCATCCTGGTCCAACCAAGGTCTAGCAGGGTTGTTCTAATTTGCCATTGGGGTAGTGGGTGTGGAAGGACGGGAAGGTGATTTACCTTCGTCAGAAGAGGAATCTCCTCCAAAAGAAGAAGGAGATGAGGGAGGTGGTGAAGGAGGTATCCCAAATCCTCCTGCAGCAGGATTTGTGTTTGGACCTGTAGGATTCACAGTGAGATCTATGTCACCTAATTGTTCTCTGATATCAGAGAAGTCTAAAGGTTGACCCCACGGGTGGTTTGGTCGCCTAAGACTTGCTAAGGCACTATGTGTCCTGATAAGAGATTGACGAATGATCTCTTGGAAATCACCACCTGTAGGATTAGGGGTTGCTGGCTCAACTATGATCTGTGGATCTTTGGTTGAAGTAGATGTTGTTTGAGGGAGGATATTATCTTCTGAACGGCTTCTAGTCACTATGGGTGTGCGATTAGTTGGGGGAGGATTCTTGTGACTGCCTCGTGCCATTAATTAAGTTCAGGCCCTCCTTCTAGTGCCATTTGTTGACGGGCGAAATTGTCTGTCCGTCAACTGGGAGAGTGGAACCGGTCCAGGGTTGTCTAAATAACCCAAGCCGTTTGGAATGGACCACCCTGGCGAGTTTAACGACTTCGTTGGCCACTCTAAGGTCTTATATAAAACCAAAGAGGGAATTGATCTGAGCTAAGTAATCTAACTAAAGTAAATAAAACAAACTAAACTATAACTAAATACAAGAAATTAACTAAAATAAAGGAAACTAGAAACTAATAAAACAAAGAAAAGAAACTAATATACTAAATATAAACCATTATAACTATTCTATCTACAAACTACTAATAACTATTATAATAACTCAAATCAACTATCTAATTATCAGCTGAAATATTACTTATTCACAAATGTACAAAATAACCTACAGATTTAATTAAAACATATAAAACTCGTGTGTGCGCTTCCTTACGACAGCGAAGAATCTTTTTTTGATTTTTATATTTTATGAAAAAAAAATAAAAACTGCTGAAATTAACGATCTAATATATTTACTGAAATTAAACAATCTAATATAAATCTAATTAAACTTATATCTGAATTAAACTACTTAATGAAAACAGTAAACAACAAACTAATTGACCTGGAAACGCTCCAAGTCTGCCCTATGTAAGATGACTTCTGAGCTGGTTGGAGGAAGAAATTCGCACTGTTTAATCCTTAAGCTTTTCGTAAACGATCAGCTATGCTGCTCCTTGAAGTATTTTACAGGAAAAACAAGACATAAAAGAGATCATAACAATCTTATGATTATAAATTCCTGCAATAAGGGAAACCTGTTATGCAAGAAACTTATATATAACAACTCAATTTATGAAGAAGATAAAACTATCATTCACAAAATGAATTAACAATTGTTATGTCTTTTATCTATTTGGAAGAGACAAGATATGGATACCAGTAATAAAATTATATCATTTGCATTTGATTTAGATAGCTAAAGTAGTCATAAACCATAAACAAAGTGATATACAAAACATGAAACAAAATGTTGATATATTGAGAAGCTAAAGCTATGACAAAACATCAATTCTGCTCCAGTCTGTATCATAATTCCATATCCTTGTTCTCCCACAACTGATGATGAACATTATTACAAAAATTACAAGTATATATAGGTTTCTCCACAGGGTAAAACATCCCTGTGGATAATTCTCAAACAATTTTACATAATCTGGGAGATATCTTAAAATCTCCTAAACTAAGAAAATAAAATGCAAGTGAAATCTCTGAAACATCTCCTAACTGCTCAACAACACAGTTGCAAATTC
>JASDQU010011264.1:62084-75949 GCA_032191745.1 Picea mariana
GTCGTAAGGAGGTTTATCACACAGACCTTCTGAGTAGGGATACTCATCTGCAAGGAAACGTTCAATCTCTGAGTCGGATTCTTCGCTGACCATGATAGGCTCAGGGTTAACAGAGGGTTTCGGTTTATTTCTCGCCATGCGAGAGATTAACCGGGCGTTTTTCTTACCTTTAGAATTTTCATTAGATTTAGCTTTAGGCTTTTTGGCTGTGGGTTTAGCAATTTCGACCTGTTTGGTCACAGACATAGGCAAGTTCATAGGTGAATCGGGTAGAGGTTTGGGTAGCAAAACATTGTAAGGCACAGGGGGGATAGGCTTGCTTTCGCTCACCATAGGTTTATCAACCTGTGGTGGACTTGAGTCCTCAAAGCTATTACGACTGAGAAAATCACTCCAACAATCACGACGTAACCCCAATTCATAAAACACAACCATTTTAATCAACCCAAAATGGAAGAGGCTGGTATCGCCCTGGTTTTGTTTGTACCTTTTAGCCATCTTAAATAGACTTCTATGAAGGTAGTGAGGCATATTGAGCTTGAAACCCATAAAAACCATCAATAGACGAAGGTGATACAAGAAAATGAACTCGTACCTTCCCTCGCAAGTAATGAATTGCTTGATTATCATTAGCAGGTCATGCCAGCGTTGTTTTAACATATTTGCAAGCAATCCTTTGTCGCAGGAGTCCACCATTCGAGATTGGAAGAGAAATGTCCACGGGACATCTTCCATTTTACAATTTTTAGACCACTTCTGTCCCGTAGCAGGCAGACTAGTTGCCGAGCTAAGAAATTGTTCATTAATTTCAATTTGCACATCCCCAACCTTGGCTCGGCAGCCATCGAAGGTTAACGCAAATTGTCGAGCCACGCTAGGGTTATAACCATCGAATTTTCTTATGAACAGGAGCCATCCGAACTTCTCCAGGTCGATGTAAGCACCATCAAACATGAGCAATGCTTGGAAACCATTGGGCTTGGCCCTTACGACTGGAGCCATGGCTTGTGTGCATAGTAGGGTTTGAATACAAAAATACAATACACAGAGTCGAAAATCGTTACGGCCAATAGCTGCAGCGCTCAAAGGGGAATGGATTAATTGTATGCGTGCGAAGGTGGTGGGATTACCACCGCCATGTAGGATAATAATGGCACAGTATAGTGCTGTTCCATCCACCATAATATCGTTTAAACCATATGAGTCAGCCAACCAGATAATTTGGGCGGTGGATCATTGTATCAACTTGCCATACCATATATTATATCAATGCGCCATTGAATAACTTACAAACAATACACCAAAACCCATAAAACAAACATACGCCAAGTAATGATCCAAATCGTAGAATCAAAACCCAAAGTCAAATGTTTATCCAACCGTGCCATTGCATAAGTTCAGACTATTAAATCAAAAGTTTACCCAGCGTGATTTCATAACTTCAAACCTTTGTCATTCAACATGAAATCGAAACTCATATATTGATCATGCTTTCATAGCATAATATATAATCAAAGTTTTATAAAACATGGTAACAAAAAATATTATAAGATCGATAAGTCAAGAGTTCATAACAATAAGGATCATATTGTATAAAACCAAAATCAATCATGACCCTTATAGAATCAAATGTAACAAATAAATTTGCATGCTCAATGGCTTATTAATCAAATAAAATCAAAATGCGTAATCAAAATGAGAGTATATAAACGGACATAGTTTGAACAAAAACCACTCCAGCCACTTAATAGCAAACCAAAGGTAAGTGTCTTTCAGAAGATGATAACAGTCCAAATAATGATGGAGGGGTTTTCACACTTTCAGTTGTGAAAACTGAATCGAAACCAAATTGTAATTGTCGCAATAAATAAAATGTCTTGTTGCGAAATGCGACGATGCCTTGTTATTTAGGAGACAATAGGTGTAGGCAGCTTTTAGGGCAATCGAAAAATTGAGTTGGCTGCCAACACCTTGGTATCACAATCCATAGCTATAAGTGCCACGCAAATAACTGAAAACCCTCTTTATTGTTGTCCAATGTTCATTCCCTGGTTTTGACATATACCTGCTCAAAACTCCCACTACATGTGCAATGTTTGGCCTAGTACAGACCATTGCATACATCAAACTGCCAACCACACTAGCATATGGAACATGGGACATGTCATCTTCCTCTTCGTGTATCTTGGGACATTGATCTGCAGATAACTTTACACCTATAGGAAAAAGAACCTTGATTGGTTTACTTTCCTACATATTAAACCTCTGCAATATTGTCTCAACATATTTTCTATGATTCAACCAGATTTTCGTATTTTGCACAATCCCTTTTCATCTTCATTCCCAGAATGAAGTTAGCATAACCAAAATCCTTCATTTCAAATTTGGAGGATATATGTAATTTTACCTCCTTGATAACATCCATGTTATTTCCTACCAGCAACATGTCATCGGCATACAACACTACATAAATGAAGTGATTGCCAACCTACTTGGAATATACACAATGATCATCCTTGCTTCTCACAAAACCCAATCCAAGGATGTATGTGTCAAAATTTTGGTACCATATCCTAGGTGATTACTTTAGACCATATAGTGACTTCTTTATCTTACAGACTAACTATTTCTTTCCCTTCACTACAAATCCTTATGGTTGCTTCATGTAGATTTCTTCTTCCAAATCCCCATGTAGGAATGTTTTCTTCATATCCATGTATTCTACTTCAAAATCTAAAGAAACAACAACAGATAAAAGAAATATAATAAAAGTTAACTTGGAAACAGGAGAAAATAATTCACCAAAGTTAGTTCCCTCCACCTAGGAATAACCTTTTTCTACTAACCAATCTTTGTATTTCTCCACTTTACCTTTTACATTCAACTTCTTCTTAAACACCCATTTTCTACCAATGGCCTTTCTTCCAGTTTGGAAACTCAACTAGATCCCATGCCTCATTCTTATCCAAGGCATCCATCTCTTCAACCATGGCCTTCTTCCAAAGTTTACTATCCTCTGAATTCATTGCATCCTTGAAAGTTATGGAATCATCGCCAGTAATAGATAAAGAAAAATTTGCATGAAAATTAAGTAGACTATACCTTTATGGTTTCTTTCTTTCCCTCATTGATCTCCTCAATACTAGAGTATGAAGTTTTTATTCTTCTAATTCATCTTCTTCTATTGATTCAAATTTTGCATCACCAACTCAAACTCTATTTTCTCAGGTTCTTCTTTCCTTGGTAGGAATTCTTGTTTGGTAACATCTTTGACCTCTCTAAAAACATCCCGACTTTAAATAATCTTCTTAGTTTCTAGGTTCCAAAGATTATAACCTTTCATACCATCTTTATAACCAATAAAGATACACTTTTCATCTTTATTATCCAACTTACTCTTATTTCAGTTTGGAACATGTACATAAGCATCACAACCAAACACTCTAATATGTTCAGGAGAGGGTTTCTTACCAATCCATATCTCATGCGAAGTTTTTCCCACTAACGTTGATGAGGGTGATTCTTTTACCAGGTAACATGTAGTACCCACTGCCTCTGCCCAGAATTCATGTCCTAACCGGCACCATTGAGCATGCTCCTTGATTTTTCCATCAATGTCTTATTCATCCTTTTTGCAACCCCATTATGTTGAGGTGTGTACGGAGTAGTCTTCTGCCTTTCTATACCACACTTCTTATAGAACTCTTCTAATTTATTCCCATTGAATGCTCCACCATTATATGTCCTCAATGCCTTTATTTTCTTCTATGTCTAATTTTCTACCAAAGCATTAAACTCTTTAAATTTATCAAATACCTCATATTTATTCCTAAGAAAATAAATCCATGTGTTGCATGTGAAATCATCTATGAATGAAACATAATACATATATTTACCTAGTGATGGAACAGGCACAGGTCCGAACACATCACTGTGTATCAACTCAAAGATCCCCTTTGCTCTTGTAGAACCAAATGGGAATCTTACTTGATAATGTTTACCATATATCCAATATTCATAGAAATCAAAATCCAAGGTGGAATTAGACATACCTTCAACCATACCTTTATCATGTAGTGTTTGAAGGCCCTTTTCTCCAATATGTCCTAGTCTTTGATGCCACAACATGGAATTTTTTCCAGGGCCAATATGGATCATATATTCTTTATTTCTATGCTCAAGGACAATAGAACTGTTACACTCATCAATATAAGTTCTTCCCAATAACTTGTATAGATTTCCACACCGAACTCCCCTCATCAACACCATTGTTTCTTGTACCATCTTGCAAGTACCCTTTCCCAATAAAGTATTCACACTTGCATCATCCAACTTACCTACAGATATTAGGATCCTAGCTAGATCTGAAATGTGCAGAACTCCGGGGAGAGTTCTAATCCTTCCATCTTCAACAACATTATAACCCTTCCACGTCCCATGATTTTGGCTGCCGATTCATATCCTAGGAAGACCTCACCACCATCATACTTTTCATATTCACTGAACCACTCCCTATGAGGAGTCATATGAAATGATGCACCTCGGTCAATGAACCATACATCACAATATGCATGTGTACCTACAAATGTCAGGTAAACATCACCTCCTTCTTCTGTGGAGGTTTTCGCCTCTATGGAAGAGGCATCATCAAATCCCTTTTCTTTACCAACTTTCTTAGACCTACAATCTTTCTTATAATGCCCATTTTTACCACATTTCTAGCATTTCCTCAAATATTTTCCTAGGGATTTAGATCTCCCCCCCTCCCCCCTGAACACTTGTTTATATTCATATATTGGGGATGACCTCTTACAAATAAATCATCTGTGCTATGACTTTCCATGCTTTCCACCTCATCTCTTCCGATAACAAGGATGAAACTACATCCTCATACTTCAATGCAGATTGAGTGGTACTACCAATTGCTACAACTAGATTATCCTAGGAGCCTGGAAAAGAACATAACAAAGTATGACACTTATCTTCTTTTGAAAGAGTAATATTAACAGAGACAAGTTGACTTACCAGAGTATTGAAGGCATTTAGATGCTTTGACCCAAAATCTCCATCTTCCATCCTAAGATGATATAGCTTATTTCGAAGAAACAACTTTTTTACCATGGACTTTGATTAATACAAATTCCCCAACTTTTCTCATAGTTCCTTGGTCATAGATTCTCTCGACACATTTAGTAACATTGAATCTTCCGAAAAGAGTTGAATCATACTCATGTATATTCTATCTAGGTTCTCCCAATCTTCTTTCGACATACTACTAGATTGAGTACTAGTAGTTTGTGTAACAGTAGATTGTGTATCAGTAGTTCGTGTACCAGTAGGTTGTGTACTAAGATCCGCAATGATTCATTGTTCTTTGTCTACATGAAGGTCCTCCATCTTGAGCCTCCATAGATAAAAGTTTTTACTTGTTGAACTTCTCAATCTCGATTCTAGAACTGCCCACCATTCTCTTTCAACACATGAATCACCACTGCAAAGCTCCCACTAAACCTAGGTTTATAACAGACCCAAGATAAATTTGATCTATTAAAACCGAGAAAAACCCTTAACAACAAAGGTGTCCCCCTAAAGCCAAAAAAGTGTTATGATACCACTTGTAAGTTTTAAACCTATGAATTAAACTAATGCATACAGATTCTTAATCAAAACATAAATTAATCAATGGCTCATACACATAGTACACATAGATTTACGTTGGTAATCCTTAACCAGGAGAAAACCAATGTTCCTTGGGGTCGCACCTTTCAAATATTTATTGTATTAATTTCACCATTCACAATACAATATATACAATATTTTAGGTATTCTGCAGCTACCAAAACCCTAATCCCTTAATCTGGGATTAATTTAGAAAACCGCTAAAAAATAGAAAAAGACGCAATCGTCAAATCTAATGCACCCCCACACACACATGAAAATAATATAACTCCTAACCAACAACTACCAATGCCTTATGTGTCCTTGTTATCGATGATTTGGACAATCATCTAAATCAAGCCCCTCGTGTTTTGTCAAAAAGATAGATGCCACCCCTAAAATCCTTCTTCTAACTCCATCATGTCATATGGGAATGAATATGGCTACTAAAGGTTTGATCGAAGAGTTCATAGGAATATGGTCCTCATCGGGAGAAATGGTAATCTGGCTGCAAAAAAACTAGGAACGCTTGATTAAAGGGAAGATGTCTCACTATTTCTTTGGACATGAGTTCTGTGCATTTCAATTTGATCTCAAAGAAGATCGAGATCTTATCTTCTGAAGTGGTTCGTACTTCTTTGGAACTAGGGGTATGTATATTAACAGATGGATTCCAAAATTAAACCCAGAAAATGACATCCCATCAGCGGTTTCGGTGTGGGTAAGGCTTCCTCATTTACCTCTGCATTGTTGGAATGATGTAGCACTCAGATATATGGGAAATTCTTTGGGTAAATATATAGATTGTGTAATTCCAAAGGACTTGATGTTTTCATGTGTTTTCTTGTGTGTAGAAGTAGATCTGGAAAAAGGGTTGCCTGAATCAGTCCTTTTGTCATTTCACAACTAGAAATATCTACAACAAGTTGACTATGAATAACTCCCTTTCAAATTTCATCATTGTCATGAGTATGTGTGTTTTCCCCAAATTTTTTGAAATAAATATCCAAAGGAGGAGGGTGAAAATGATAACGAATAATGACAACTAGTTTATAGAAGGAAGAATAATAATCGACAAATTGAAGCTACAATGAATCCAGGATCTGGATGTCCAAACCCTGCAAACCCTCGTGACCAATCCAAATCGTTGAATCCATCCAATGAAGCAAAAATGGAATGCAACAGAAGTAACCCTAATAATAATGTCTGACATGATGCAAGGCTTGTCGTATCGCAAAAAAAGTATGTAATACTTTCCCAAGGTGAACCTATTCCAAATCAAATTGAAGAACACATTGAGCATGGGGAAACCTCCTCAAACCCCATCGGGATAGATCTAGAGAATGTTGAAAGGGACAAGGAAGAACGTAAAAAAATAAACAAGAAAGGCCTACACAAAAAGATCGAAGAAAAATACAAATAGAACAAGAGAAATATTTAGGAAAACATAAAGTCTTGGAAAATCACAGAATACGATCCAAGCCTACAAAACATACAAGTAGACAAATCCCCCTGAAGGGGAACCCCGTAAATCAAGTAAAAAATGATGCATAAGATGGTTTCTTAGAACTGTAGGGGTTTGGGTAGTAGAGATAAATAGGAATCTTTAAAAGAATTGATCTGTCTCAAAAAACAAACCATTCTTCTACTCTAGGAAACTAAATTGGGGGCACCAGATGCCCTTGAAGTAGTTTGCAACCTTGGAAAAACAAAAATTGCTAGAGGAGCATCAAGAGGTCTATGCACTCTTTGTAACAAGGATATATATATCAATTTTATCAAAATTTTGACACTCAACATTGGTTATCTATCATACTTAAGCATAAACAATTTGGAGAAATCATAAATGTGGTCAATGTATGCGTGCCCACTAACTATGGATAAAAAATGGAGTGTTGGGAGACTCTTATGGCACTAAGTGATAGTGAGAATTGACCGAGTAGTATAGTGGTAGGTGATTTCAATACAACACTTCAGTAAAACAAGAAAGAGGAGGTAGTATAGTTCATGACCCCTTTCGAGAAAAATTCAAAGATTTCATCACTAAGGGAGATATATCACATGTCAAACCCAAGTCGAGAAGATTCACTTGGACCAATAGAAGGACAAGGCCAAGACACATCGCTTCCTTATTCATAACTCCTTCATGGAATATCTTCTTCTCATTTCATTTGGTATTGTTCCCTGGTTTTCTTTTGAACATAAAACCATCTCACTGGAGATTCATCCCCCACTTATTTTTTTCCCCGTTCCCTTCCATTTTAACCCTCTTTGGTTGGGGGGCCCCTCTATTTTGGATATTATTACAAAATTTTGGAGTAATTGGATAACTAGATCCCCCACTTTTATCTAGAAACAGAAAATTAAATTCACTAAAGCCGCCCTCAAGGAATGGGACAAATCCTATCATACTTATCTAGTCATAGAGGTGCAAAAGATGAAAGTTTCCTTAGAACAAGTTCAAATCAAGATATAAGATGAGGAGGTTACCCCTCAATTGCTATAAGAATAAAAAGGAGCTTTCCTCAAACATCAAAGAGCTATCAGAAATGAGGAGTCCACATGGAGACTTAAATCCTGTAGTTTATGCTTCAAAGAGGGAAATCAAAATACCTATATTTTTCACAAGCAATCAAAATAAAGGTAAATTAGGAATAATCTTAAGGAGATAAAGACAAGTGATGGRACAATCATGAGTTCCTTTGAAGACATAAAATATGAGGTAACTCGACATTTTGAAGAATTATACACAGCAGGAGATACTCCAACTCTTGAAAAGGTAGAAGAGATGCTAGACCATATTCTTTGGCTAGTATCCAAAGAATATAATGAAAAACTGATGGAGTTCATCCATACTGACTAACAACAAAAAATCATTTGGGACTTCAACCCAGACAAAGATCCAAGTCTTTATGGTTTCACGATCAACTTCTACATATCCTATCGGCACATCATCGAGGGAGACCTTTTGAGAATGATCATATATGTACACAAATAAAATAGAATGAGGGGAGGCATCAACTCGACATTTCTCGCATTAATTACCAAGGAAACCAATCTCTCCAACTTTTCTTGATTTAGACCCATTTCTCTCTATAATGCTTCCTACAAAATCCTATCTAGGATCATTGCAAATTGAATAAAGCCTCTCCTTCCCAAGTTTATCTCAAATAACCAAGGAGGCTTCATGGCCCACGAGAAAATCTTGGATAACATGATCTTAGTACAAGAATCCATTCATTCAAGAAGTGCTCGTAAGGAGAAAATCATGGCCATTAAAACTAACAGGGATAATTCCTTTGACAAAGTTAGTCATTCATTTTTATTCCAAGTTATGTCCAAATCTAGATTCGACTCTCTTTTTATTCAGGGGATTGCAACATGTATCAATAAACCCATAATATGTCATCTAGTAGATTGCAAGACTTCTTCCTTTTTCTCTATCAACAGGGGATTGAGCCAAGGATGTCCTCTTTGCCCTCTGTAATACATCATCATGATAGATTCATTAATCGAGAAACTAGATCATAAAAGGATTTCAAACAACATACTAGGACTTGGGATAGTTTGAGAACTCAGAAGTATCAACCATTCATAATTTTTTGATGATAAAATATTATTGGGAGGAGCATCTACAATTATGGCAACCAGGTTCAAGAAAATTATATACTTGTTTTTGCAGGTCTCCAATGGATCCATAAATTAAAGTAAGTGCGAAATTTATGCTTGGAATGTCAGTTCCTTAACCATTAGAATAATCTCTAGAATTTTGTCTTTCTCATATAAAGAGAATTGGTCAGCACTCACATACATGGGGATTTCAAGTAGAGTCAATTCCCCCTCTCCCCATCATTGGAAAGCAATCATAAATAAAAATAATAAAAATTGTAATCAATGGGGTGGACATTGGCTAAACTAGCAAGTCGTGTAGTTCTCATCAAGTCAACTCTCTCAGTTTTTCCTATTTTTCAATTCTCAACCCTTCTAGCTCCAAAAGGAATCTCTTCATTATTTTCCTAGCAAATAAGAACTTTCTTGTGGCAAGGAGGGAAAATAAATTATAAAAAGTTTCACTTGGTTAATTGGACAACAGTTTGAGCCCCAAAAGAATGTGGGGGATTTGGCATAAAAGATCATCTTCTTATGAATCTAGCAATGGTTGCTAAAATTTTATGGATACTAATCTCGGGGAAAGTTGAGTGGTGGAAAAGGTTCCTCCTGAGGAAATATTTAGAAGGACCTTGATCGATATGTTTGGATCACTCTCTCATTAACCATTCTATCTCACCCATATGGAAAATCCTTCATAAAGCACAACCTATTCTTCAAGACAGGCTTACCTAGATCTCAGGGAATGGAAGGGAAATCAATCTATAGACATATAGTATAATGGGGAAGCAACCACTTCTAAGCTTCCTAGAACTGGGCCCAATCAAATTATGGCTTCAACATAGAAATAAAACCACTTTATATGACATCTCATCTTGGTCATAAGGAATATGGATCAAATGGAATTTTGGGCAATACCTAGTACACCTCTCCCAATGTGTTAATCAACTCAATTATTTGTTGCAGGGATGTGCACCTAAAATAAATTCAATGAAAAACAAAAGAGGATGGGGAAACTCTCATTACATGGTCAAACAAGGGTATCAACATCAATTGGTTAACACCCTTAATCTCTCTAAATATTCCATCTAGGGAAAAATTTGGCACACGGATGGGATCCCAAAGATTAATATTTTTTGTTAGGCTTTGGTCCATGGGAACATATTAATGGCTGAAAATTTTCACAAAAGAGGTATTCAAGGGCCCTCATGGGGCATATTATGCAAGAGGAAAGAAGAATCAATGCACCACTTCTTCCTGGAATGTGACTATGCAGAGCAGGTGTGGAGATTTTCTTTAGTAGGCATCCACCATAGGAAATTGAAGCCAAATAATTGGAAACAACTCTTTGACAAATGAGAGAAACAATATCAAGGATCATTAAATGGGAAACCTATGCTAAAACGTGTATGGATGGAACTTCCCAAATATATATGCTAGAATATTTGGCTTTCCAGAAATACAACCATCTTCTATCAAATACTTCTTGTCTTGGAACAAGTGGCCTCAAGAGAAAATATCCTCCCGATAGAGCATATTAGACTCAAATCTATGAAAATGTCAAATAGGGAAACATTGGTAAGGGATGAATAGGATTGGGGGAGACAATTCAATCTGGATTTCTCTTTAGGGAACCATATTTCAATTCATAAAAGATCAATCTAGTAGCTTTGGTTAACAAGTTAGGAATTTGACCACAAGAACAAATTACTTAGTATTTTTTATTTTTCTTTGATGGAGCCTCAAAAGAAAATCCTAGGGAGATAGGTGCGGGAGGGATCATTTATTACCTTAGGGGGGAATTAGCACAATCATATGAATGGAAACTAGGAACAATGACAAATAATCAAGAAGAAGCCTATGGACTATCAATGGGCCTCAAATTAGCCATATAAATGCAAATTAAAGAAATGATCATTATGGGTGACTCACATATCATTATTCAACACATGAGGGGAGGATCCCTCCCCTCAAATTTTTAGTTAGTGGCAATATTGGAAAGGGAAAATAGTTTCTCCAATAAATTCATGCAAAATCACTTGGTTCCATGTGCTTTGTGAGCTCAATGGAGGGGTATATAAAAGGGCCAATATGGCCATGGTTAAAAGAGGGGGGGTTGTACTTAAGGAACTCAAATCATAAGACTCCAATCCCTTAATTCAAATCATCTCTCTCGAATGAAAAAATGAAGGAAATCAACATCAGAAGAGAAGGTTGTGAGAAGGTTATGACAAAATTAGCCAAGATTCTCCATACCATTTTAAATGGACCATAGTAGATTCGTCGTTGAAGACTCTTAGTGGTTGTAGCTGGCAGTTCCTTCATCTAACTTTGAAGTGGCACATACTCCAAAATACCCACTATCAAAGGGCCAAGAGGAAGTCAAGGAAGCTACTGAAATTGGTAATACTACTCTCAATCCTATTAAGATATAGTAAATGGAAATATCTTTGGAACACTTAGCTAGGAATTTGGAAAGTAACCTCAGATTTACTTGGGAACATCGAATACTTACAATTCTTGTTTTTTTTCTTGTAGTTAAAACTATTGGACAGTATAGAACTCTAGTGAATAGTAATTCCATGGTGAATTTCCATTTTGCAACCTCTATTTACAAGCCTAGGCTGCAAAATTTTGATTAATACAAAATTTCACCAACGATTGTAAAAAAAATACATTGTAGAGAACCTAGGTTCTTGGTTAAATTATATATTCAGAATAGAAGTCCTAAGAACACCAACAAGAGAAAGGTAGAATGAACTATCAAATACGCATTTCAACCCAAATTTGAAACTAACATTTTGGAAGACGACTATCAGTGGCATAAGTTCGAGAAGAAATTTGTGAAGAACAACTATAATCCGAGGTGCTTCAGTTATTATACATCCTTTGTTCCAATCTCGCTAACTACATCTATTTACTTGCCATGTAATAACTATGTATTGAATTGTTTGGTTGCAAGAACTATTATATATGCTTGGATAACAACTGTGATGTCAAGAAAATAGTGGAAGGTGGTACCCATGATAAGGGAATAGTCATAACTATTTACTTGGGAAACATAATCAACAAATCCCATCTATAATCTATTATATTGGAAAGCTTGAAATACTAATTCAATTACCATGTCAAATGACCGGCTCACTAATAGAGCATTTTTCTACAATCTGTAAATATGTTCTTGAGTGATCAGATTGGAAGATAATATGGAGAATATCTAACAGGATCTATTCCTACTTTAATTGGTGCTTAGGAGGTTGGAATTATCTTGTGAGATTTGGCATACAACTATTGAAAATTCATAATATGAGAATACAACTATTGAAAATTCATAATATGAGTATATATGTCAATGAATAGGTACACTATCAATATTTAATTCCATGGTAGTCATTTGAAATCACTTACCTTAACAAGTTAATCAATATATGATTTTCTACACTATTATCACTCCTCATTTTCTCAATTATCTTTCCATGCAAGAAAGCACCCATTTCCATGAATTACCACATTATATAGGCTCCACCAATGAAACAACCTCCAATTTTGATATTGGCATGGATTTCTTTCCCCAAGGATTTTATAATACTAAAACATTTCCTAATCATATTGTGTCTCTTCTTACCAAAACAAAGAGTGCAATATAGAGTGTCATTGTCTTCAAGCATTGTAAAACCTTGTTCAAAGTCAAAAGTTGGGTTGAGCCTTTAATAGAGACAAGCCTTGACATATTATTTTATAAATTGACATGACGTTGCTACCTAGTTATTTGATTATTTCGTTAACACCTGACGTATAATATGGAGGGTAGCACAATGCATGTAAAACAAGTGACTTTGAACCATAGTTGACAAATGTCATGGAAAATGCGTAGTCATACAACAATACTTTTAATGGATGGTTTTTTGTTCCCTACTTTGAGTTGCAGAGACGAATGAGTGGCCACCCATGTTAGGGAGGTGAATGAGAGTAAGAGTCCATCTGGAAGATGCCTTCTAGCTTGAAACACTTTCATGTGAAACTATTGCATGTGAATTACACATGTGGGGTCTTGTTTGAGATCTACTTCTTATTCGTTTTCATTTTTCCTTAATAATCTATAGATCTTTGGCTAAGTTAGGACTAACCCTTTGAATTTGTATTGTTCTTGAATCTACTAGCCTCAAATACCACCCTTCATAGCGAGGTGATTGAAGAAGCATGGATAGGTGCATAACGAAGGGTTCTTACCTTCATACATGCACAACTCATGAGGTTATCATGAATTGGGGTTCATAAATCATGCATTTTTATTTTTTTTCTAGACCTTTGGTGCACCTTACCTATACCTTATCTGTTTGATTTGCACCTTATATTTTTTCTCGTCTAATTTTTTTTTTTGTATATCTCACATGGTCCAAATAACAACACACATTCTCAAACAAAAAATATCTAAAAATGCAGGGATTTGTTGCTTTGCAATTTTCCTTGTTTTTATTTATTTATCCCATTTTTTGGGTTTTTTTTTTCATTTTTTGTTATTTTATTTGAAATAGCATTGAGCCTTTAGGCCATGGTTTCAAAAATAATGCAATTTTAAGCTCACAAAAAAGGGGGGG